>JAWWEU010000062.1:2695137-2772153 GCA_035583155.1 Acropternis orthonyx
GCATCTCCTCCCATGTTTGCCCACCCTGGGGCACAGCCTGTGATGTGCCAAGTGGCTCTGACCCTCCTGCGAGGAGTGGGAGAGGTGAAGGCCAATGGAGCCGCGTGTGGAGAGAGGCTGCTGGCTGCAGGGTGAGTCAGGGGTGTCATCCTTTCTCAGGCCTTGATCTGGCAGCATCACAAACCAGTAGATCACCATGTGCGTGGATGCAGAATTTTCTTTACATGTGCACACACTCTACAGCCCTTCAACACCCTTCTTCTGTCAGCCTCTGTCTAGGGCATCTGCACAAAGAACAAATGGATTTGAAGTCTGGAAGATGTTCAGCACAGTTCGGTGGTGGCCCTTCTGCTTCCCCCAGATGTTTGGCCCCCTGATGTCTGTCTTCGGGCTAACAACAGCCCTGCTAAAAGTGCTGAGGGAGCTTTCTGCACTGAAAGTGGCTGTGTCCTGACTCTGACTTACTGAAATGGGGTGAAAGAGGTGCTCCTTGAAGTTTTGGTGTGATTAATTGCTCTGTGCTGTTCCTGGCTGATGGGCCGTGTCAGCGGTTGCGTTTTCCTGCAGTGCTCTGGAGGCTGCAAGTGAATCTCGGCATCAGAGCGCTCTAATTGGGATCAGCTGCGGGCTCATCCCACTCCAGATCCGGATGTTCAGTCGGGAGGGCTGCCAGGGTCCCCACTGCTCACGGGGACGTGGTTTGTCATGTGTGTGGCACTCCCTTCAGCTGGCACCCACTTGGGAGCCTCGGGGGGTTCGAGGGTTCCCCCAAGAAGGCAATCAGGGCAGGCATTCAGTCTTCCAGCATTGCACTTGACAGCAAGCAGGTGGAAAGGCCACTCTTCTTCCTCCCATGCCTGGGAGCCTGCACGGCTGAGTAAGACACCTCAGGGATGTCTCTGGGTGCCAGATTTCAGCATCTTCCTGAGTACTGGGACAGGAGGGAGGTGAGTGAGAGCAGCACTTGCTGCTCCAGCTGCCCCGGGAGCTGAATGTGGAGCTGGGAGCTCCAGCCTGTGCCACACCCCAGCGAGGCTGTGGGTAAAGGCAGCACCCAGGGCTCTGAGACCAACTGGTAAAACATACCTAACCATAAAAATAAATCCAAGTGCCTTTATTTTTGGAGCACAGCTCTCAAAGTATTCTTGCATGGAGATCTGTCTTTGAGGAATGCAATAAAACGCAGTTAGCAGCTGGAGTTACCTTGTTAAAGTAAAATTGTCAGGAAACACAAAGCTCACGCTTTGATTTTCAGCTTTACCTCCTGCTAACTCCATTAGAAAATAGTTACTCTTCACTTACAGGGAAAGCACAAATTATATTGAGTTACTAAATTCGAATGCCCACGAACATTTATAGGGAGCACCTGACTGGTACCTGGTTAGTTTGTTCCTCCCACAGGGTGAATGTTGACTTCTGCTGCAGCGGGGCCTGTGCACGGTTCTGCTCAGAAATAGGGACCTGCTGTGAGTGATGCCAGACTTCCAAAAGAAACCCCTTCATCATAAGCTCACGCATTTCAAACAGATACCAAAAATCAGTGTACTACAAAAAGTCCACAGTTAGGGAAAAGACAAAGGATTTGGCACATGAACTGAAGTACAAAGTGACTCGGAGGCAGAAATACGTGATAAAAAGCTTTGTGATTCATTTAATAAACCTAGCATGGATTTCACAAGCCCCTGTGGTTTTTGTGCTTGTTCTTTGAGACTTTCATCTTGGCCTGAAGCAGAACTCCTTTGTGACTTTGCAGGGCCCAAAGGGCTGCCCGAGTGGTTGCTCTGAAATAAAGCAAACGTTCTCCTGTCCCATCACCCGGCTGTGTCGCCCTGTTCCCCACACCCAGCTCTCTGCAGTGTTTCTCTAGTGCTCCTGACTTTGTCATAGCATTTGCCCCGTTGAGATGTTCAGCTCCAAGGGGGACAGGACCTGCTGATCAGATGGATGTGTGGTGAGCAGGGACACGTGGCTGGGAAGCAGTGATGTGCTTTCCCGAGGTGTCAGTACAGGGCCCCGTGTCCGCCCTTGCCAGGACAGGCATGAGCAGTTACCTGGCCAGCTCTTTGCCACCGTGGTCTGGCCCTTGACCCCCCACCCCTGCAGACCCTCTGGGACAATCTGTGCTGCCTGTCACTGCAGGGCAGAGCCTGTTCTCACTGCCCGTCCTGCAGAGGTTTTGTTTCAATCCTCCCTTCCTGCTTTTCCCCCCAACCCTTTCGCTCCTCCTCCCTCCTCCTGTGGACACAGATCTGCAGTAGGTGTCTCCTGAACTCGCCTGAACTCCCTGTCCCAAGCACCTTCCTGACTAATGCTTTCCAGATGTCCAGGAACTTTTATGTTTAGCAGTTTTGCTCAAGTTCCTCATTCATTCTCTGACAGAGCAAACGTTGTATTTCCTAATATTATTTGAGGACTCAGACTGATTGTGGCTGCCTGAGAGCTGCTGCTGCCTCCCAGTGCAATGTTTTAAGCACCACTGCAGCCTTCCACTGCTGAATCAGAGCACAACAGATATCCATAAATAGCACAGAAGTCTATTTTCCATAGCTGACAGCTCCAGGGATGTCTATGGAGTCTTGAAAACACTCCACGTTGCGCTTGTACCTGGCCAAATGTCAGAGTGTTGGCTTGGACTTTCCTCGCTACAGCAGCATGGAGAAATTAGGAGCTCTATCCAATGTTCCTCTGATTGGGACCAACAGTGGAAAGCAAGTGGCTCTGCCCATCCTCTCATCTAGTTTCCAGCTTAACTTTGGTTTTGGGGTGATGACTGTTCCTTCAGCCAGGGGTCACAGTCAGGGGACTCTCCAGGTGACCTGTGTGTCCTGTCCTGGTTGTTGGTGGGTGTGTGGACCTGCTGCAGCCCCTCGGGCTGCACTGAAGGCTGTGTTGGCACAGGTCTCTGGGGACACATGCTGTGTGTCATGCCAGAGCCAAATGAGATTTGGAAGATTGAAGCAGTGCCTGAGCAGTCTGCCTCTCAAGCACAGCCTCTGGCTTGCCTGGAAGTCAGGTCCTGTGGTTCCCCATGTGCATCCAGTGACTTTTCATCCTTCCCCTGTGCTCTGTGTGCAGTGGGGCTTGGATCTGGTTTTGCCTGTTGAAAAGAAGCTTTGGGCTGTTCATTGGAAATTGGGAAATTCCTGTCTTTTTCCTTCCTTTTTAACTTGCTTCAGGATTCACCTCACATGGTACACGGTCGTTGCAAAATGCGGGTGGTGGGAGAGAGACAGGACCTTATCCAGGTTCAGATTCTTGTTACAGAACGGTTCTATGCTGTCAGCACCCCAGCGTCCAGGAGCGGGTGTGTGCTGGAAGGACAAACCTGCCTTGTTGCCCTGTGCTCCCACCACCTCCCCAGGTGCTGGTGCCTTCCCACAGATCAGCACTTACAGAAATGTTAAGCACCCATTTGATTTCCCAGCAGATTTGGTGCCCCTCCATCCCGCAGTGTGTCACAGCCGCCTCCTCACTGGGGCTGGCATGGGATGGCTCTCTGTTCTCCCTGGTCCTTTTCTCTGCAGCCCAGACAGTCTCTAGGCCACCTGGGGAAGACAGAATGAAGAACATCAAGCCAGTAAGTCTCCTAACCATTCTGCTATGTGAAGAATGAATCCAAAAACCTTTGCACACTATTAATCTTTCCCAATTCCTAAGAAAGAAAATGATCTCCTCCTGCTCCCATAAATTCAACCTCTCTCCCCTGCTTCCCTCCTCAGTGTTTGAACTGTTTGCCAAGAGCTTTATTAAAACCTACAAGATGCAGTTTTGTTCCTAACTGAATCCCAAACAACTGTGTTAGGTGGAGAAGAAACATTTGGTGCTGTCAGCTTTAGAGCATTTTTGTGTGTAGTCCCTGGCCATTTGTCAGCTGGGGACCAGCCTCAGCGCCACACTGAGCCCAACAGGACCTTTGCTCTTCTCTCCTGAGGTCGGGAGATGAATTCAAGCTGGTCAAACCTCACAGTCTCGTGTCCAAGAGCACCTGGCAATGACCTGTACAGGGGTAGAAGAAGAGAAGCTCCCCTGGAGGCAGTGTGGTCCAGTGGCACCTCACCCTCCCATGCCATGACCAGTCTCTGCTGTGGGGACAAGCTGTGCTGGCAGTTGCCAGGCCCTGGCAGCTTTTCTGCCACCCCATCTCCTGCCCTGAGCGGGGAGTGCCACAAACCCTCCACCTGTCCCCTTGGCATGGCTGCACCAGTGCCAGTGCTGTGGGCGTGCGGCAGCAGGTGATGATCTCCAGCTGCCGGTGTGAGCAGAGAAGCTGCAGCTGGTGCTGGACGGCTGTGGGTGTGCTGGGACAACCAGAGCTGGTGGCTGTGGGTGTGCTGGGACAGCTGGGGACATGGCAGCAGGTCCCCTGGGGGCACCCCAAGTGAGGGGCGTGCCAGGATTTTGCCAGCTGCTGTGCATCACCGCCGGTCCTTGGCACCTCATGCAATGTGTCACAGACTCCTCCTGTTCGTTTCCCAACATTCCCTCAGTCTGAAACCCATCAACCACTGCTGAGAGAAAACATTTGCAGGGGAAGCCAAAGCAGAAGTGAGCAAAGCTGTTCCTTTGGCTGGATTCCTCCAGCTCCTCGTGTCCTGCTACTTGGTTTGAGCAAGAGCCGCCTCCCCCTGCCCTGTGCACCTGAGCTGTGGGGAGGGGACAGCAACCTCCATTTGCTGAGTGGG
This sequence comes from Acropternis orthonyx, assembly GCA_035583155.1. NCBI lineage: Eukaryota > Metazoa > Chordata > Aves > Passeriformes > Rhinocryptidae > Acropternis > Acropternis orthonyx. Next base: position 2,699,820 of record JAWWEU010000062.1, read on the forward strand.
GTGAGGGAGAGCTCTCGGTGTGGCTTTGCCAAAGAAAATTCCCTTTCATGGTGCAGTTCTGGTACCTCTGCCCAAACACCAGGGGAGGGGGTGAGAGCAGGTGGTGTGAGTGGGAAGATGGGGCTATGGAGCATGGCTTGCACAAAGAGCACCTTTAAACTTCACAAAATCCACTCATGAGTCAGACAGCAGGAGCAGGGGAGGGGAGAAGGTAGGGATGGAAAAGTTGGGATAGTTGTGCCCTAAGGAGAAACAGCCTGAAGCAACTTTGGAGCTGAGAAACCCATGGGAGTAGGGGTTGGGAGGGCACCTGAGGCAGCGGCAGAAAGTTCTGCTTATGAAGAACCCGAGGAGGAGCCCCTGCTGCCCTCTGTGCAAGTGTCATCTGGGGAGCCAGGAGCTCCTGTGGGCTGAGCCCTGGAGCAGCGGGGTTTGGGCAGATACCCCTCATCCTGTGCTCCACTGCAGCCCCCCGCCTTGGTGCGGGGTGACAGGGAACCAGGCGCGTGGAAAAAACCAAGAGGTGAATAATCCAGCCCAGCTTTTGCTGGACACGGCTCCCCCAGCTCCGAAAGGCTTTTTGGTTGGGCTTAATGAGATTAGTCTGTAAGCTCTGGAGATGTCAGCCTGCTGGCAGCTCCATGTTCAGTAGTTCCTTGTGCGCCAGGGAATGATGTTGCTCATTTCATTGGCCTTGACTTTGCTGGATCAGGCTGCTGCTCTGCTTCCCAATTAGCCACATCTGCACAGCAGTAACGAGCTGGAGGTCGGACAGCCTGGAGAGGGGTGCTGAAAAGTTCACCCGTGTGGAAGGGAGCTCTCCATGCCCCCCATTTCGGGGATACTGAGGCCTGGCACTCAGCTGGACCCCTGTCCCTCTAAGGAGCCTTGCTGGAGTCCAGTCGCCCCTTATCCCTGCAGCAGTGACACTGTATAGCTTGTTCTGCTACTGGAGAGTGTGTGTTCCTGAAAGTTCCAGTTTGGGTCTGTGCTGACATTATTGAAGCTACTGGTAATAAAACATGTCACTACAGGGGCCAGGGCCACATCTGATCCTGCAAAGGGAAAGCGAAAAGCCAAACAAAACCCAAAACCTCCAAAGAGCTGTAACCACACACATGCTGATGGGAGGGATGGATTTCCAGGGGTGCAGACCCTGGTCCTGCTGCCCTGCCATGATGAGAGGCACCTCCTGGCCCTGCTGAGCTGGCTGTGCAGCAGGGACAAATGGCACACAGGAGTCACAGCTTCCCAGTGCCACATCCTCGTGCAAGTGTTGAACCCTCCCAGTGCAGGGAACTACAAATAAATGCTGTTGATGCCTCTGCCATCCCGTCAGGGATTAGGACATGCTGGAGCAATTTGCATGGGGATGAAACTTGGAAGAAATGGCAAAGCTGAGGGAATATGATATTATTTATTATTGCCAGTTGCAAGGGAACAGCAGCAGCCTCCAAGCTTGTATAACTCTGGAACATGACTATTATTAGAACGGAAAGTTAGCAAGCAATTAGCTAATTGCAATTCACATTGTCTGTTGGCAATTATAAGGAGAACAGTTATAAACCCCAACAGATGGAACTCAAATGGGTCAGTTTCTTTTTCTTTTTTAATTTTTTTTTTTATTTTTTTATTTTTTTACTTTTTCCATCCCCAAAGGGCAGTTGCTATGAACTTAACTCAGGTTCTCAGCAGGGTTCCTGAAGGCAGCCAGCCCGTGAGTCATTGTGCAGCAGGGTCCCCACAGGCAGCTATCCCATCCACACCTTCCCAAATGGGACAGCTTTGAGGCTGAAGAGTTCAGCTAATGGTTCTATGGTTTCTGCCATTTACTCTCTGTGGTGGTGTTTTTTCAATGAGGAAAACTGGGGAGCAGAGAAATCCAGCTGTAATATGCATTTCTTCTTATCCAGTTGCTCATGACTCTGTACAGTTTCAGGTAATACCTTCTCTCTCCAGCAGTGACACAAACCAATGGTGCCTTTCTGAGCCTGATTTCTAAATCTTTTGAGGTTATTTGAGGGATTTGCATTCCCTGTTGAGGCTGAGGCAGAACAGGGTTCTCTGCAGACATGAGCAGGGGAGGGGGCAGCGCTCTGCTTCCCCCCTCCTGTCACAGGAGATACCAGCAGAGCAGCTCCCACGGGGCAGAGATTATCTCATCACTTTTGTTAGAAATTTTGTTAGAAATGCCTGAGTGGTGCAGCACCAGGACGTGATGGATGGGTGAAACATAAGCCCTGGACTTGAGGGATCGCTCAGTGCATGGTTTACATCTGTTTGAACCAAACACAGATGCTCCTGCCTGTGCCACTTTGTTATCCTCCGGGTGGGTTTTGTGCTCCATGAGTTAAAGGGATGCAGTGACGGGTGCCTGGCAAGTGGCTGAGAAACCATCATTTATTCAGCTGTGGAGCATTTCTCTGCTGAAGCATGTCAAGGTCCAAGCCGTGCACACAGATCAGTGTGTTTCAGGCCAGGGGCATATGAGGGGCACACAAGAAGGCCCAGAGACCCTGAGTGCTGCAGCCTGACACGTGCTGGTCTTTTCCTCGGGTTTGCAGTGCATGCAGGAGTGTGGCGGCAACGCTGCTCTGACACACGGGAACTGGTTCTGCATTCCAGAAGCCTTTTTAGAGCAGGGGCCAGCAACGATAGATTTGGCCTTAAGAGGGAGCATCCCGGGAGGTATCCAAGGAAACACTTGGATAAGAACCTCATACCTACAGTGAGGTATTCTGTAAGCATGGAAGGAGCTTTGCCCCTCACACTCCCTGAATGTTGGTGATGCCAGTGACTCCAGCAGAAGGGCAGCCCTCTTTCAGGTCAAGCTGATACAGACACAGAGACAGCTGGGGAATCTGAAGCAGATTAAACCCAGTGATACGAATTTCATAAATAGCAGTACAAACCCACTGCACACCTTCAGATGATATTAAACAGGGGATGGCTTGGAATTCATCTCTGAGCAAACGCCTTACAACGAAATGGAAACATCAGGTTTTACTTAAAACCCCCAGGTCTCCCCTAGGAGGCAGTTTATGTAGTGCCCATTTATTAAAGACAAATGCTATCATTTGGAACATACCTCACGGGGAGCAGGGCACCGGCTGATGCAGGGGAGCAGTAAGTGGAGACGGAGCTCCCAAGCATTTACAAGGCACTGTTTTCAGTGGGCTCTGTGTGTTCCAGCATGTGTGGTGAAAGCTGCTGGGTGCCCTGGAACGTGCTGGAGCTCAGTGTGTGTGTTTAACAGCAGGCAGGGAGATAATCCTCCACTCATATGGAGTCGGGCAGTCATGGGCTGAAATAAGCGGGTTTGGATGGGGGGCTCAGTCCTGGGTGCTGAGCTCTGCTCTGTGCTCCAGGAATTCCCCCAGAATGAGAGCTGGCTCCTCTGGGGTTGGAGAGGACCTTGGCCAAGGAGGAGCAGGGATGAGGACTGTCACCTCTGCCCATGGACAGAGGGCAGCCTGCACGTGTCACCTCCTCACAGGGTCCTGAGGCTCTGAGGTCTCTGATTTGGGGGTCCTCACTCAAAAAGCCTCTGAGGGGTCTGTCTTTTGGAGGGAGATCCTCCCCCATTGAACCTGTTCCTTTTGAGGCTCTCTGGGGTCAGGATCAACCTGATATTCCTCTGCTTTTGTGAGTGAGTGGTTCTGAGCCTCAGGGCAAATGCTAAACAGGAACAACTGCTGTTATAGTTACATCTGAAGGTAATTTTGGTATTCACCTGGAAAGAAACAGTGTTCAGTCAATTAATTCAAAAAGTGTATGTTGCCGTTCTGAAACCTTTCTGGATAGATCCTGGCACCCTGACAATATGGTGCTGTTTGTTCTTTACTTTTGGGATCAGAAGTCCAGGACAGGCCTGTCCTTTCTGGGCAGTAGCAGGTAAAACCACATGCTTTAAAAAACATAAATTCCACTCTTTGCATGTAGGAGAACTTTCTGGCTCAATGCAGTATGACATTTGCAACCATTTAATTTGAATAAATGCCATTTTTGCTCTCCATCCAGCTTTCAGTACATCAGCCAAAGCATTTGTAAGGAACAGAATGTCAATCCTGCCTGTGTTTTCCCTCCCATGTGATCACCAGGGATCTGACATCTAATGCCACCGTTCCTTTTGCTTTCAGAGCTCGCAGAGGTCAGCAGGTCCGTTCCTGGAGTCCTGGGAGAAGCCATGGAATCCTTTCAGGCAGAAAGTGGCTCTGGAGCAGGGGGACTTTGGGATCTCTGCCTGTTCCTCTTGCTGGGTACTGGGTGGGAAGGCACAGAGGGGGCTGCCAGGGAGGAAACGTGGCCTGTAGTTCAGGGAGGAATACTGACATTTCTGCAGAAGCGACCCATGCAGTGAGCACTGTCAGCATTGGGGATCCTCCTGTCATGATACAAAGACAAAGGTTCTGGACTCGGGAGCCATCACTTGGCAACCCTTAATGAGAAAATCAAGTCCTCTCCCACAAAACTGCCTGTTCCAGGTGCCTTGTTCCTGGGAACATAGCTGGGGGAAGATGTCCACCTGAGCCGAGCCTGCCTGACCCCTGCACGGAGTGGAATAACCCCCAAAAAGGCAAATGGTATCTGACAAGGGATCTCTTAACTGCCTTATCATCCCAGCTCCACATCTGGAGGGAGAGCAAGAGGGCAGGGAAGTGCATTGTCTGCCTGCCTGTACTGCGCAGACAGGCTGGTGACAGCTCGGCAATGTAAATGATGCATAATAAGCCCTAAATAAAGTGTGAGGAACATGTTTGGGATCAGTAAATCCATTCTGACAAGAAGAAGCAAAGGAATGAAATCCCTTTTCCCAAACAGACTGGTAAGTTATGGCCTAAATGTAATCTAGTCCCACTGAAAAATGGCTCCTGAAGATTTATGGTTGGGGTCTCCCTGCTCCCATCCATGGGGACACATGCAAGAGTGTACCAGGGAAGAGGGGCAAGGAGCCTTGGGGAGGAGGAGTCTTGGGAGTGGGGGCCACATTCCCCTCCTTGAAATGCTCAGGTTCCATCCAACCCACTTTTGTCCACTCACATTTACAGCCAAGTCCATCCCATTTCCCGCTGCATTCCCCCATCAGCCATTTATCATCCGCAAGGGGTGGCTGCAGCCAAACCTTCCCCTGACCTTCAACAGCCCTGTGGGTGTGTCTTCTCTGCTTAAGTGGGAGACTTAAGATAAGCTCAGGGTCTCTTAAACATGCCTGCTCCAAATAAACAGAGCAGGCTGATGGGTTACAGGCTGCATTGGCCAGCTGAGGAGAAGGGGACTCTCTTCACAGCTCTGTTGATGCTGGAGGCTCACTTGTCCTCACAGGACGCTGGGTGGCCAGAGAGCCCCCTGGGCCACTTGAGCATCTCACAGCAGGCCATGATCAAAGGTGAACAGCACCAGAGCAGTCACTGCGCATCAGCAGTGGTGGGAGAAGCCTGTGGGAACATGGGTGTGGGAATGAACAGATCCGTAGCTGCTCCCAGGGAACAAAGGCAGCCCCATGCAAATCATGATCCAACCCAGCTTGTTTCAGCTTTGCGCTGTTAATTCCCCACAGATTTCTGCACCCTCTCGCTCTTCTGAGCCACCTGCTCCACTGGAAAATGCAATTGTTCTCCCTGTGCCCACCTCGGGAGGTGCTGAGCCTGTGCCTGCGAGCCCCTGGGTCGGCTGCAGGGAACTCTCTGGGCTTCACTGGGACTGTGAGTTTTTAAGCAGTTGCTTTATGTTCTTTGTTGCCCTTTCATTTGAACAGGGGCCAAAAAGGTGGGATCCAGATTGCAGGTGTGTTCCTGCTGACTCTTTCTCTTTGCTGGCTGCTGTTCCTGGTCTTCGTGGACTGCAGGGAGGTTCCCTTGCAGTCCCTGGGCCTTGGGGAGCACAGTCTCTGCTGGCTCTGCAGTTTGGGTTCTCTGGGCCAGCAGATGTCCCAGGACATGGGGCTGCATGGCCAGCATGAGATGCAGGCTTGGAGTGCAGGAGGCTGCCAGGACACCTCACCAGATGCAGATTGTCTCTTTGTTCCTTGGGAAACCACAAAAAAAGTTTGTCTCTTCACAGTTCAATGATGCCCAGACAAAGATGACGTGAAATCTGTGGGAAGACTTATTTTATTACAATATAGGAATGCACAGAACCAGATGTTTAAGCTTAGATGTGGCTCCTCCATGCGAGCCCCTCGGCCCCTGCTCAGGGAGCCGCTTGCAGGGTGATGTACAATGTTCTAAACGTGTTCGCTGCTGTGCGGGAGCTCCGAGAGTTGCCCAGAGTCAGGGCAAATGCCACAACAGGCTCCCTGGATCCCTCTGTGCCACAGGGCCTGGGGCAGAGGTGGTGATGCCATCAGGGTGGAAGGGCAGGTGCCCCTCGGTGACCCCACCGTGACTCGCAGGAGCAGCCCTCCGTCTCTGCCCGACCCTTGCCCGCACCCCCTGCAGGTGCTGCTCCGTGGGGTCCCAGGGCACGCAGCCTCCCCACGGTCTTCTGAGGCCAAACCCTGTGCGCTTGGTTTGCTGGTTCTCTCTGCTGCTTCTCAGCTGGGCTTGAAGGATCCAACTCCCAGCCAGGGCTGTATCCTGGCAGGAGCCGTGAGCCGGCAGCTGTTTTGCAACAGCCCGGGATCGCCTCCCCATCCTGCCAGCCTCTGAGTCAACCCCAGGGCAGCGGCCCCGCGTCCCCAGCCTGGAACAGGCAAGCAAAGGCTCACACGCATGTCCAGCCTGGCAGCCTTGTTTGTTTCCCCAGCAGTCAGATTTCATCTTTTCCACCTCCACGCTGCCAGCACATCCCTTAATGCGCTGCCCTGACACCTCCAGGGTTTATTTCCAGCTGAACCACGCTGCCTCCATATGTGCTCCTGCCACTGGCTGCTGGTTATTAAGCTGGTGTTGTTGTTTTGGTCCTCCTGCCTCCATTCAGAAGTTAGCAGTCCTTAAAAGCTTATTCATCTTAGGAGCCTAGTGGCAATTACAGCCTCATCCTGCAGGATGGGTTAACTCCTGCTCTCCCAGCAGCCCAAGGGGCAGCACTCGTGCCTGGTTCTGATTAAGGTGATGCAGAAAATCCAGCTTAGGGAGACACGGAGATGGCTGTGGAAAGGGGGGAAATGGTGAAACTGCCTGGAGGCAGGAGATGTGCTGGGTTATTACAATCCAAACCCAGTTCTGCACAGAGCTACAGGCACTGTGTCACCTCACTTGGGAAGGACAGAGTCCCCACAGACAGATAGTGACTGCAGGAGTGATGGGAGAGGATGTGGGTATTTCTCCAGCAGGCCTTGTAGAATTAAATTGTAAAATTATAAATCTGATCTCTACTTATTGCCTTCCCACCTGCCAGGTTGTTCCTCGCTCTTGGAGGAAGAATTGGCATGTGTTTGTGGAGAATTTCAGGCACCATTCTCCAGGAGGTTTAGGCTGTGATTAAGGAATAACAACTCACTACCTGGAGAAGTAGAAGGCTCACCCCATTCCCAGCGACAGGAGGGGCTGCTCCCCTGGATGAGGACACTGTTTAACAGGAAACTCCAACAAATCAAATGCTCCGAACTGGCCCTGGGTACAAAACTCCCAAAGCAGGTGGATTATAATGACCAGGAAAGAGTGAGCTGAGGGTCTGCGGACCCTGAGCAGACCATTTGCAGATCTTCCTGCTCCAGAAAAGTCAGAACTAATGCTAAAAAAATATTTTTTATGCAAGATCAACTCTGCAGTGAAATAGAGAAATGTACAAAGGAATCTCAATTGACCATCTGGCTCTGACGCTCCTGAAACTTGTTGCCATTTATCTCTGTCCAAAAGTGTGCTTTAAAGATGCAATGGGAATCTTCCTTCAGGGAGAGAACTGGAGCGTATGTTTGGCCTTCAAATATGTCAAACTGAACACCAAAGCCCATGGGAAGCACATAAACACCAGAAAACAAACAAGCTCACTCCATACCTGAGATGAAGCTTGATTTTGCATGCAGAAATGTGTTTATTTTCTTGGAAAGAAGCAGGCTCTGGCCTTTCAGCTGTTACAGATTTTCCTAAGGGAATAATTTTCCTAGCAAACCTTGTTCCTTCTGTAATCCTTTGTAACAACTCACCGAGTCATGCTGCCCTCGCTTTAAAAAATACGTTTTCAAAGCCCATTAGCAAATTCACAGGTTTTTTTTATACGCTGAGAATTAAAGTGGAAACATAAGACCCAGCAAATTATTTTCGCTTTATATACAGTCTCCCCAGTAAACAAGTGTTGCAAGAGCCTGTGCGCTGCCGGTGGAGCAGAGGGATGGAGAACAGAATGTGGTCACATGTGGTTTTATTCAGCGAGTTATTTATATAATCTGAAGTATAGTAACAATGTCCTGGGATCCAGAGGCTCCCAGCTCCGCAGTCCCTGTTGATGGTGCCTCTTGGCTTTCCCACTGCATCTACATGGACACCCCTGAGCTCCCAGTGCTTTGCTTCCATATGACACCACTCCGTCATGATCCTTATTCCCAGGATTGAGTTTGGACCCGCAGGGATTTTGGGCAAATTTCCAGAGCTGCATCCTGGCACTCCCCTGGTACATCATCACATGTCCTGACGCTCCCTTGGTACATTATCCCATATGCTGGAGATTCCCTGGTGCATCATCCTGCGTCCTGGTGCTCCCCTGGTGCATCATCCCATGTCCTGGTGCTCCATGTGGACATTCCATCACCTGTGCCCAAGGCTGGGCCTCCAGGGTGTTCTGAGAGTGTTTGAAGGACAAGGGTGTTCCAGGAGTCAGTGTGGCCCTGTCCCCGTGGTTCTCACCTCCCTCTGCTTTCCCAAAGGCCCAGTTTTATGCCTTTGGGCATAAAAAGCACCGTGACTGTCTCCTCACTTCCTCTGCACCCCCTGGCAGACAGCATCTCCTCCTCTGCCCTCCCAAAGCTGCCCCACAAGTGATGTTCCCTGTTTCCCACGGGCCAGATCCGATGCACGGCGATGGGCACTGCTGCACCCCACGCCCACATCCTCTGGCACCTGGATTCTCCACGTGGGTACAGGCTGGGCCGCGAGCTCGGCTGCAGGATGGACTGTGCAACATTGCAGACTAGTGGCATGTGAGGAGATCAGCTGGGGCAGGCAAGGCTGAAGCAAACCTGTGGCACTCAACAAATACCTGATCCACTCGCTCTGAAGAAATGTCTTTAATTTTGCTGGCATTAGATGTTATGGTCAGTCATTCTCCAGGCAGGTGAATGGAATTCTTTTTTGTGGCTATTTGGTTATATCCTGGATAGCAATAAGGATTATCCTCCAGATTTCTGTGTCTCACTCGGAGCCCCCAGCATGTGTTTATAATTTTCTTCTCCCTTTCAGGCAATGCCAGCAATCTCCTGAAGATCTTAAACTGAACCTGTGAAATTTAATGGCTGGCCAGTGTACCTGACATATTCCTCTAAAATTCAAGTGTGCTTCTCATACTGATTTATGATGTTTTTTCTCTAACAAAGTATCCACTGCATTTTATCACTAGTATTTCTCATGCGATTCTGTGTCAGAAAGGAAGGTCAGGCACGATGCTGCTCTGAATTTCCAAGGAGCAGCAGTAGGTGGCTGGCTTGGATTTCTTTAAGCCGGCTCTGCTGGTTTGAAAAGGCAAAAGCTTCCTCATGGAAGGGATGGTCAGAGCCCTGGGCTGGCCGGGTCCTGCCCCTTGGCCCCTGTGCTGCAGACACACCAACAGGAGCAGGTTGGTGCTGGGCAGTGGTTCTGGCACCTCTTGGACCCTGCTCCCCTGGTTTGGCAATGCCAAGCTGGTGGCACACAGGCATTGGCACCGCATCCCAGTGTGTGCAGCTCAGCTGTGCTGCTCCCCTCCTGGCTGCTTTTCTGTTATGAGCCAGGAGTCTAAAACATGAAATAACCACGGATAATTGCCCAGACTGAGTGGAGGATGTTGCTTCTCTTCCCGAGCCAAGGGAAAGACCATTTATCACAAAGATTCCATAGGTTTTCCTACATATACACACTGCTCCTGCGGAGCTGACTGGGTGACTTGGGACACTCCAGCATCCCCATAGCAGGTTTTGGGGAACCTCTTGTGTCATATTGTCCCTCTGGGGTGCAGCCAAGGTCGGGCAGCCAGCTCAGCTCTGGGACTGTGCACACAACAGGGTCAGAGGCAGCGCTCAGTGGCGGGAGGGATGCTGAGCTCCATGAATCTGTAATTGCAAATGTGGGGTTGTGGTACTGAGGGAATTCAATGAATCCACAGATTTTATATCTCTGCTGACCTTCTGTGGCCCATAAATGATCTAAATACTGATTCCTCTTGTCTGTGGCCAAGAGGGAACAGTTAGTTCTGGGGTTTTTGAACAAGGCGGCATAGCCTGGCAGCAGATTTGAGGCTGTATGGAGTCATCGGCTCTGTTTCTCAAAAGCTTTTTCCAAAAGTGATTTCTTTCGCCGAGCCTCTAACTGCTGCCTTCATCCCGCCGCAGCTCCTGTCGCATCCCCAGCCGTCACATCCTCACCTGGCTTGCGCCGTGGGGCTGCTCGTCTTCCACACATCACTCGCTGAGGGTGAGTGATGTAAGACAAACAGGCTCCTCTTCCCACCCCGGGCACTGCGCAGGGATCGCGGCTCTCCTCACCCGAAGGAGGAGGCGGAAAAAGCCGCGACAAGGAGCTGCCCCTCGGGACGTTGCACAACGGGAGGGTTTGCATGAGCCATCCAGCGGCATCACCACGCACCGGGAGGAGGCTGGCAGGGAAACTTCTCTCCTATTCAAGCGGCTCTCCCACCCCTGTCACCGCCGCGGCCAAGCGTTTCCAGCTTCCACAAGAAGTGGCACAAGGCAATCTGCTGCCACCCCACTCCCACTGCGCCCCGGGGCGAGCTGCGGTGGGCACTGCCACCCCCCTGCTCCCGTCTGGCTCCCGCCGTGCCCCTCCTGCCCCGATTCCCCGTGGGGTCTCCTGCCTGGTGCGGTGGCTGCTGCACAGCCCAGTGCTCGGTACCCAGAGCTCGGTGCCCAGTGCTTTTTGCCCAGTGCTTTTTGCCCAGAGCTCGGTGCCCAGTCGTTGGTGCCCAGTGCCCAGGGCCCAGTGCCTAGCACCACAGCCCTGAGCACCCCTGACATGGCCTCGGTAGCCACCGAGCTCAGGACCTGCAGCCGAGGACAGCCAGGCTGTTTTCCAGCCCAGCAGAAATCAGCGGCTTGACTTTCTGCTTCCTCCCATCTGCCCAAGTTTATTTTCCTTGTTTTCTGTTTATGAGCTAGGCGAGTATTGAATTTCCCGAAGTCACTGCCATCCATTGCCACAGGTCTTGCACACAAAGACTCCCTCGGTGCCAGGATCCAAGTTTTGCAATTGGACCGGTTCCTTTTCCCTTCAACCATTGTGGAAACAGCCTTTGTTTTGCTTCAGGATCTTGTTCATCAGGCCCAAATCAAGGGCTGCTGTCCAAAGCCTGGGTTTTTTGAAATCCAATTTCACTGCTTTAATGAAAACAGCACATTTCAGGGGATGGGGCTGAGGTCCTTGAACAGTAGGATTTTTTCTGCAGGACCTGTATATCTGCAAAAGCTGCGCTGTCCAGCCCTGCTGGTTCCCTCCAAACAGCAGGAACTGGAGGGATGGGGCATGAATGCTCCTCGGGGACTTGTTAAAAGAGAAAGCTGGCTCAGAATCTCCATTCCAGCTGCAATCTGACCGCCAAGGTTGAACACCCCGTGCCCTCGGAGGGGCCGGGGAGCTTGGCAGGGCACAGGAGCCTCCCTGCCATGTGCAGGGACCGGGATGCAGCAGTGGATGCAGCCAGTGGGAACTGCCACAGCATTCCAGCTCCTCTGGGGCCTCTCTGGCCTCCAGGAATGTGGCTCCTTTCACTGGAGCCATGCGCTGCCTCCGGTAGGAGATGCCTCTGCACCACGTCCTGGCAAAGGGCAGCCGTGCTCCTCTGTCCCATGCACGGAAGTCACACCAAGTTCAGCCTTTCCCGACGAAAACTCCATTTATTCCGGGCCTGTAGGAGAGGAATCCCCTCTAACTGCGTGCTCAGGCATGTGCCACCACTGCCCTTGTGTGTGTCAGAGCCAGGGAACGGTTCCGTAATCGCCCATTTTTATTTAATTGTAACGCCCCTGTCCCACTAACTGTTCCAGATGCTCTCATGGTTCCTAGCTCTGGGCTCTAAACATGCTGTTCTCCTCACCCTGGTCCCCGCCCTTTGAGCACAAACAATGGTTTTGTTGGTTTTTGAGCCTTTTTTGTGCCAACGGGATGTGGGGAGAGAATCCCCTCCATGCCAAATTCAGTTGATAATAAAAAACAGGAAGGGAGCTGGCTGCCAATTCTGGAGGAGCTGAGCACTCGGGGCTGCTCACTGCGGCATCACCATCACCCAGCAGCATCCCGGGGTGGGATGTGGGGGCAGGAGAGGGGACAGTGATGGGGCAGAGGAGGCTGGAGGAGCACGGAGGGGAGGCCACACAGCCCGGCAGCGATGCACCCGTGGCCTCAGTGCCCAGGGGTTTGCTGGTTGCTCCCTGTGGGCACCAGGGATGGAGCAGGGATGGGGGACCACCGAGGACACAGCAGTGTGGGCAGGGGGCTGTGCTGGGCACACCCAGAGCTGCTGTTGTGCCTCAGGAAGGGGACTGGGGGCTGTGAGGATCCTGCAGCACCAGGAGCACCCTGTGCCACAGCAGTGCCATCACCTGCATGTCACCCGTGCGGGTGGCACCGCTGCCCTTGATGGTGACTGCAGGCAGGTGGCACAGGCTGGGCCCCAAGGGACCTCTGACCAGCAGTTTCATCCTGCCCACTGCTGCGGGGTGCCCCAGCTGTCAACAGCCTGCTGTCACCTTTGGTGTCCCCCGGGACATCAGTTATCCTTGTCCCCGAACTGGGGAGGAGAAGCTCTGGATGCGGCTGGGAAACTGGTGTTATCAGCACTGGGGGCACATGGGGCCAGTGGCCAGTGGAAGGGGACCCTGGCTCCCAGGATGGATTGTCCTTCTGGTCTCTGCAGGTTCCTCTATCTCCTCTTTTATCCCTTCTTTATATATATTTCAGAATGATATAAATTCTCCGCTATGAACCCCGCTGGGTGAACACAAAAGAGAAGTCGCAGGCAGGCCCAAGAGAAAGGGAGGATAAAAAAAACCACAGGAGAAAATTAATAAAGCATTTGAGAAAGGGAGAGGACGCCTCGCTGGGAAAGTGTGTAGCACAGAGGGCTCCCCAAAGCACATCAAAGCCTGACTCTGAAATTAGCCCAACTGATGGGAATGTAAAGCAGGGGATTCTCCCACTGAGCTGTGGATTGAGAGTCCCCCCACAGGCTGCGAGGCACTGACATTTGTATTTATCCAGGCTCGAAGCTCCATCATGGAGCTTTTCAAAGGGCACTGCTGGGACCCAGCAGGCCACCTCCCCAGCATGGCAAACATGGCACTTTTAATTACTGCTCTGCTCCAGCACATGTGCCCGACCCCCACACTAATTCTTGTTGCAATTACAGCGATCTAATTGAGTTTATTCACTCTCTGAAGCCTTTGTGTCTTTCTTCCTCGCACTCCCTGCCGGTGAGAGCCGCCGGAGCCTTCATTGATCTGGTAGGTATGGACAGGGGCAGTGCCTGGTGCTGGCCCTGGGGCCCACCAGCCTCATTGTGTCCATTGAGCCGCTGCTGCTGCTGCTGCTGCTGGGAAATGCCAAATCCCCCCAGGGCAGTGCCCTGCCCACGGCCCGCGGCCCTGGCACCGATGGTGAGCTGTGCCCACAGCATCTCACCACGCTGGTGCGCGGCGTGTGCTTGACGGCGTCTTTGGAGAAGCAGTTTTACATTTTTCTAGGAAAATGACTTCCAATTAACAGGGGAAGGGTGCCCTGGAAGTGGCAAATAGGCAGGGAGGATGATTGTCCAATGGGGACCGTGAAGGTCTTCAGACACGTTTGTGCAAATGGGGGAAGACGGAGCCTCTTGGCCCCAGGACATCAGAGAGCCCCATGTGCCCCTGTCTCCCAGTCTCTTGCTCACTCTCTCTAAGTGCCTGAGGGAGGTCTGAGACCTGCCAGGCTCCCAGCATGAAAATGCACCTGCCCACCGGGGAGGAGACAGCTTTTGGAAGGGGGTTCAGTCTGTGCCCGCTGAGCACCAGCCCCGCAGTGCCCGTGCCAGAGGGGACAGTGCCACAGCAGGGACCCCGTTACCAGCGGGTGCCCCGCTCCCTGTGCCCAGCAGGTGCCATTAAGCCTCAATAAAGATCTCCTTGCAGCCCCCAGATGTGCCTTGCAGATGTTGCAGGCAAGATCCAGGGTCAGGCAGTGTCAGGGGGGCCCAGGTGAGTCACTGGGAAGAGCTCCTGGATGCTGCCCCTCCAGCTTGTTTTCATACACCGGCAAATGCTGATGTCTTCTGAAAAAAACCCAACAAATCCATTTGCAAGCTTCCATTGGAAATATTTTGACCAGAAAACAAATCAAAATCCACTTAATTTTTTTTTCCCCAATCCCACTAGCTTTTGCATCCTTTGGGAGTGGATTTTGCCAGCTCTTTTCCAGCACTCTCACCTCTTCTGTCTGTTTTTTCCCTCCTTGCTGTCTCCCTGGATTATGGGGCCGTGGTGGGACATGACACCCAATCCCCAGGGGCTGCCACTGCTGCTCATCACAGTGGCCTCTTGCTTTTTCAAGTTTATTTGATGAACAATAAGAAAAATAAAGCATATCGGTGGTTGAAATTAAAATTTTCTCATGCAATATCACGAAGATTTGCTGAAGAAATGCTGGACCTTTGGCCGGGAAATGAAGAGGACTCCCTCCTAAGTCAGTGCCAGGGCTGAGCCAGGACCCTGGGGGCACTGCCATTCCTGGGGGCTCCCAGAGGAGAACCTCGTCTTGGAGAGCCTGGTGGGAACATCTGCCGTGGCTCCCGTGGATGCTCTCAAAGAGGGAGCAGAGCAGACACATGGTGACTGGCACCCAGCCCGACGAGGGAGGAGGGGGAGGAATTAACTCTCATTTAAGTCCACTTTTGTTGTAAATAAACTATAATCACTTCAAACCTTTCGCTTAATCAGAAAAGGCTGTTGAACATTAAGCAAACCGTCGGCAGGCTTGTCTTACTGCTGGATTAGAGATATTAAATGCCAGCGATACTTGCTTTTTTAATCTGTCCTGCAGCTGCATTATTAAACAAACACATTTGCAGACCTGCAAAAATCCAGAAACAAAAACAAAAGATGAGATTGAAGCTTTCCCAGGGGCAAGATCTGAAATCTGGATAATTTAAAAATCTACGTTTAGTCTTCATCTTTTGAACCCAATAATGGAGGGAAATGACACATAATAAAATTAACCACTGGAATTAGCAGCACATTCTCTAACAGAGCCAGGTTAAAACCTTGGAACCTCTCCACGCAGAGATGGCACCTCTGGAGCCCACACACTGCCCTGCCAGCATGCAGGGCTCCTCTGCAGCCTCAGGCTTCTGCTGCAGAGGGCAAACAGCCCTGGCTATTCCAATGATGCCACTTCTTGCAGGTATTGGTGGGTTTTCTAAAAGCTCCAGCTTCTAGACTCCAGTAAATGAGCCCAGAGAGGCTTTTGCAGTTCATTAAACTCTCACCTTTATTTGTAAAAAAAAAAAAAAAAAAAAGAAGGTTTCTGGCTACATTTGTGGAGGAGGGAAACTTGGAAGTGTGATGCCCAGGAGCCAGCTGGAGCTGGAAAGCAGCACATACTCATCATTTACTCAAGGTCTGAGCCTTTGTGCTGGCCAGGGAGCAGCTGCCAGCCCTGGGAGCTCCAGGGAGCCACGGGGAGAGCTGGAGTGACCCAGGCAGCATCTACCAGGGCACGAAACTACACTGCCCCAGAAGTGCCCCCAAAATAAGTACTGGGGGCCCCCGAGGGTGAGGCATGGCCCCGAGAGGGCTGGGGGCAGAGCGTGGAGTCCTGCCCTTGCCCTGGGTGTGAGCGGACCCCTCCTCACCCCGCCGGAGTTACGCAGCCACTGCCACCCTGCCCGCAGCTCTGGCATCCTTTTGTTCCTCCCTGCAGCCCCAGGGACAATAAAACCCGATTTTAAGGGAACCAGAGGAAGATGCCAGCTCGGCAGGGCTGGGCACACAGGGACGTGCTGCTGTCTCAGGACAGCAGAGTTGCAGTGAGTGTCCGTCGCTGACAGGGATGCCAGCCAGCAATTTATTTTCCACATTAATTTTGATTATGAGTTCTTATACGGTTGCAGAGCCCGATTTTCACAAGGGAAATTTCCCCCTCCTCTCCTCTACACACAGGACAACAAATCAGATTGACCTAAAGTTGTTCTTTCCTAAATTTCTTGTGGAATCTTGGCTGGATACAAGTTGTCTCAAATGCAATTACAATGTCATAAATAATTTTCCACCTCTTTTTTCCGTCTCAACCATCCCGCTCCCCTGCGGTCAGTGGAAATTTCCCCCTTTTATTAGGTTAGACTCATTGGCACTGGGAAAGACTGCGCTCATGGCATCATTGTCTGCTCTGAGCCAAATCCTCGGAGATCTCTCTCCCACTGACACAAAAGCTGGGGCCGAGGCTGGATAATGAAGCCTGTAGCTGGGTGACGAGCTGCCGCCCTTCCACGAGCCCAGAACCTCCTTGTCCCAACTTGGGAAACACCCACAGGAGTGTCATTGACCTGAGAACCCACACAAGGCTGGGGGGGGCTCAGGAGCAGCAGCTCCCCAAGGGATGTGGGGCTATGGGTTAAAGCTCATGGGTCTTCCACACTAGAAACACTTTGCTGCAGTGAGAGGTCGGCAAGGGCTTATCACACACAGCTCTCAAGGTTTTTTGGCCACTGTTTGCTTGTGCCTGCTCAGCTCCCTGTGCTCTCCTCATGGCAGTGTGTGGCTGAGTCCCCCCAGACAAAGGGCTCGGCAATGTGACTAACAGCTGCCACATGTGGACATGTCCTTCTGCTGTTCAGTGCTCGCCTGTGCTCTGCTTTGCCGTGCCTTTCATACGAGCTGCATCCCCAAACCACTTCACAGAGAAGGCTAATTAGAATCATGGGTGCAGAGCCATGCGGGGAGGAAAAGCTCTTTGAGCCCTGCAGAGAGAGGGGGGTCGTGCTCCGTGCCCCGTCCGCTCTGCGGGACGAGGGGCAGATCCCTCCCCAGGCTCTGGGGCCACGTCTGGGCAGATTCCATTAATTCAGCCCCTTCAAGGGGCTGGTAAACAATTTTCAAGGGTCATTAAAAGTAATATTGGCCTTCAGCTCTCCGTGTTCCTGAGAGGACCAGCAGGAGCTTGGGCAGGAGCGGGGAAACAGTGGAGGCTGTGGTGTCCCAGGTTTATCCCTGACCATCTTCCCAGCCCCTCCTCATTCCAGACATGAGGATGCTGCCTCTGCCACCAGATGAACAGGGAAGGACTGAGGTCCCCAGCCCAGTCTGGAGGCCTGCTGGCAGCCTGCAGGGCGTGAGCAGGGCGTCTCAGGCCACAGAGCCCATTTTGCAATGCCGCAGCAAAGCCTCAAACAGTTGGATGTATCTTCTGCAAAGAGAAGTTGGTTTGTTTCTTGACACTTATTTCACTGCCCTCCCGGCGGTGGGACCGTCTCGCTCCGTCCGGACGGGGTTCTGGTTTCTGTCTGAGCGAGGAGGGCTCATCCTCCTCCCGCTCCCGTGACTGCGTGTTTTGAATTAAATCATATCAGGGGCATTCAGGAAAGTGTGAAGTGATTTTTATTTAGAGGATGAAAAAGTCTGGGGGAAATAAAAGCAAGTTGAACTGATGAAATTGTCCTATCCAATATTAGTAACTGGTTCACAGGAAAGTGGAGAGGAGTCTGCAGCCCTGAGCTGTGTGAGTGCTGCCAGCACTGCGAGCCACATTACTCACTAAGTGGAAAGTCCAGGTAAAGCCCAACCCCTGGCTCCACATATGGTAGTGATTTGAGCAGATCCTCTGTCATAGCAGCTGACATCATGGCAAGAGGTATTTACAGCCAACAAGGAGAGCTCGGTGCAGACCTTGCCCTCCTGTACCCCCCCATTTTTTATTTTTTTTTTTTTGTTTTATTCAGAGCTGTTATTATAAAGTATTATTTATGAAGTGGTGAGAGCATGAGCAGCACAGCCCTGCCAAACTTAAAGCACTTTTCGCTTGACAGAATGAAAATGATTTTAACATGAATATCTGAAGGAAAGATCCACAGATTCTGGACAGCTTTATGGAGGCAGGCTATAAATTCTGAGCTCACAAACCTATTTTCCTCACCAATAGGCTTCTCTTCACCTCTGAAAGTTCATTTTCAATAAACACTAGCTGACTCCCCAGCAGTCTCCAGAGGAGGATGTTCACAGCTATCACTGTACCTAATCCATGTGGCTCGTAGATTGTTCCAGGGAGGCACTTGGGGACATGTTTCCATGTGTCCCAGCTCGAGGCTGGGGCGAGCATCGCAGCAGGCTCAGCTGTTACAGACCTGACCCAAGGCCACCCGAGGCAGCAGGGCTCATGCTGACATCCCTGAGCTTTCTATTAGCTAGAACAGGACGAATCTCTCCCTGGGGCACCCACTTAGCTCCTGTGGCAGAGGCCAAGCTCCAAGCCCATGGGAATGGGCCAGCCTGGGTGATGAGCAGAACCCACGCTCACCTTGAGCTCAGCAGCACCAGCTTCACTGGCCCCCGTGAGACAGAAATCTGCTCAAAGAGGGGAGGGAGATGCACTCACTGCTGTCCCCCACCCCATACTGCTGTGTCCCATTACCCACACCACACCCTCCTGGACACTCAGGGTGACCCACTGCCACTGGGGGTTCTGCTTTGTTGCCTCTCCTGGGCCAAGCACAGCCAGAGCGGGGTTGTGTTTCTTTCTCACGTAGCTCAGAACGCCAATTGCCATCTTATTATTTTTGTTTGGGATCCCATGTCAGCTCAGAACGCTACTGAAATGTGTCCTCCCCCCTCAGACGAGGGCTGTAGGGAAACCACAGGCTTTTTGAAATTCAGAATTGGTAAGCAACAAAGTTATGAAACCACAGGAAATGAAATGAGCAATTCCTGCAGTTCATGCTTTTCCTCTCAGCTCCTCCATTGCTCTTAGAAAAATGTGCGTTAAATGGGGTGTTAGCAAACTCTTCCTGTCCTCCAGTAAGATTCCCAGCTTCCCAAGTGCAGAGAGGGTGCTGAGAAGGATGGAGGGATGAGTTGTAGAGAGAGTAACGCTGACTCATCGTGACAAACACCACAAAGCTGGGAGTGAAAAAATACATCAAGACCAGTGGGCAGAGGCTGACAGGGGACCCCCATGGGACAATAGGCAGTGATATCTGTGACCTGCCAGCACACAGGGCATACACTGATGGCAGCCTGGCGGCGTGGGGAGCCACGGCTTGCTCTCTGCCCTGCTCTGTGTTTATGGGGTGATGCTTTGCCTTGCTGTTGGCACCCAGGCAGCAGGAGGGCTCTGCACTGGGTTCCCTCTGCCCGCTGCCAGCCCTGGGCTTGGCACAGGGCAAGGGGTCTGTCCTCTCGCCCAGAGGGGTGTTGGTCCTTCCCAGCCTCGTGGGGAGAAAGCTGCCTATTTTGGGAACATTAATTACTGTGATGTGACAGAACAGGTACAGTGTGACCCACAGCACAGCCCCCTGCCCAGTGAGCCTTGTCCCACCACATGGAGCCCCGAGTCCTTCATCCTCCCTTGACACTTTGCCACAAGTGCAATTACAGAAGTGCAAACCAGCTGATGCAACTCTGACTTCACTGTGACATAGTTTGCATTACACTGTTGACACTTTTACGGGGTGCCAATGCCAGGGCAACAGCCCCTGAGGGTAAATGAGAGGTATCAGCATTTTCCCCAGTCGCACAAGTGGCCAGAAGCTCGAAGTGGTGGTGCAATCAACCCCCCACTCCATGATGCTCAGAGGCTTGACTCACACTGTTCCACAAAACCAGCAACCAGAGAAGCTTCACACCTTCACTCTTCTCCCCAGGTGTAACTCTGGCACACGCCTCACAAGTGGGCAGTCTGGCAGGGGGCTGCTGGCAGTCATTGTCACTCCTCATCTTGCTTTTGGACAGGCAGAGGGGAATGGTGCTCTGCACGTCCCTCCAAATCCTCTGTGAAGCAGCCCGGCAAGGGCAGCTGCCCTGGAGAAGGGACTGTGCCCTCAGAGGGACTGTCACAGCCCCCAGAGGGTGAAGTGGCAGCTCCTGAGCCTTTGGCAGCGTGGTGGGAGAGCAGCTGCCTGCACATCGGCTCTGGTGGGATGTCCTGGTGCCTCCAGTGAGCTGCGAGTCTCCAGGATTTCCCCAAGAAATGTCAAGGGACACTGCAGAAAATGATGCTTTTCAATAACAAGGAAATATTCCATGAATGAAACCAGATCTGTTTATTTTGAGTTCACTGTTGCAAATCATTGCAAAGAGAACCCAGTCCTACAGAATGCATCCAACGTGGATGTGAACCACATGAGGTGCAGGTTTGATCCAGCACAGAAACTTTTTGAATTTGCTTTTTTTAATCTAATTTCTTATTGAAACAATGTGGTTTGCATTAAGGTTTTGATGTTTTGTTTTAAAACCACACATCTAATTTTAAATGTTTAAGGCTTATAAATAATACAGTAATTTTGATGCAGCCAAAGAAGATCTCATGCAAGAAACAGATAAATCAGTAAATCAGTACCTCATTTACATGTTTAACATGTGCCACATTTCATTCCCCATCCTCCTTGGATGGGACTCAAAGGGACTCTCCAAAGAATTTGCCCCCACATCCCTGCTTCATCCTGAGATAGAAATGAACTCCAGTTTGGAAAAAAACAGCTTTTATCACAGATGTCAGCAATTAAATTGTCCCTTAAATAAAACATTCGCTCACCTTATTTTTCCCTTTTCTCATTTGCTAAGATGAGAAATATTTCCCTCCATAGCTGCATTCCTCTGGGAAGGCTTTGCAGGACATCCTTAGGCACTGTGAGGTGGCTCTTGTGGGATGGGAGCTCTCACAGGGGAATCTGAGCTGCTCAGTGGGGTTGGGGCTGCAGAGCCTGTCACCTTCCCGCGGGGTCTGCCTGGGTTCCAGGCGAGGGTGACAGAATGGCAAGTCCCCTGTGAGTGGTGTTGGGACGTCCTGGGAGCCAACACCTGGCCACCTTTGGCCAGCTGGGTGCTCCTGGATAGCGGGCACGGCACACACAAACCTTCAGGGAAGTAAAGAACAAGCTAAGGTTGCTCAGTGTGCCCACACATCCCTCTTATCCCTGTGTCCCTCTGCCCTCCATGTCTGTCTCCTCGTTCCTCTGCCTCTGTGCCTGCACACATCTCCCCAGCAAGGCCACCCGTGCCAGCACTGCTGTCCCAGCGCTGCTTGTCATCACCTGTGCTTGCACCTGTCCTCAGTCAGATGATAATCACACCAAATTATCTCATTTCTTCCTGCTCCCTCCCATGAGAGCTGCTGCCTCCCGCAGAAGGGTTAATCCCAGTAATTAATTCAGCCGCTTCAGCCATGAACAGAAACTGCCCTAATTACTGTCTCTCCTCCTGCAGTGTCACAGTGAAATCTCATTAGCACTTGCGTACAGCCAGAACGCACTAACGGGTGTGTTAGATGTGTTAATGGAAAACATTTTCCTTTATCCTTTGGCAAATCCAGCTGTTTCCACCAAGGAAGTGTGGAATTCGATCTGGAAGAGCCTGCATGGCCAGGCTTTAGGGTAGTGAAGTGTTAAAGAGAGCAGAGCTCCAGCAGATCCCTGACCTGGGCTCACTCAGCACCCCGGACCTCCCCGGTGCCTCTGCCTTCCTCATCAGCACTCAGATCTGTGCAAGGTGCAAGGACCTAAACCTTGAGCCTTTTTATTCACTGGTTTGAATCAACATGTAGCTCTTGGACTTACATGAGCAGCGCCCTGCATGCTGAAAGGGATGGCACTGGGAAGGTGTGGCAGGACCTCCCAGGGCAATGGGACATCCCTGCCAGTCAGAGCCTGGCACGGGGTCAGTGGCTGCCCTGGGGATGCTGCTGCAGTGGAGAACCTGGGCAGCCTCCTCCTGCCCACCCTGCTTCTGGGCATGCCTCCACCAGGCCTGCTGGAAAGGTTAAAAACATTCTTAATCTGGCCCCAGTGCGGGTCTGTATTAGAAATAAATGAAAAAGTACAGAATTAAAAAAACATCATTTGACTTTTATTAAAGTTTCAGGAGGGACACAGGCCAATAATTCCTCTTTATTGATAAAAGCGCCAGTAAACAATGCATTCCCCATCCCTTTGCACTTTTGGCTGTGAGGTGCCTGGCATTGATGGCCAGAGGATCATGCTCTGCCTCTGGGAGACCGGGTATCTCGGGCTAGGGTCCCCCTACCCACTGAGGGCTGCTGACCCCTGGGCTCGGCATGGGGAGCATCAGCAGAGAGGGGAACGACGCCAGCACGATGCCCCTCGGCACCAGTTTCTCAGGGATGTTGTAGCCCTGACCAAAATGATACTGTTTGTTTGGTTTGGCAGGGAAATGCGCTTCTCTTTCGCTGTTTATTGACATATGAATCAGAGCTGGCACCGGGAGCGAGGACTCCACAGTTGTGTACGAGCACGAGAGCGTGTGTCAGGCAGCGCAGTGAAAGCTGCAGTAATGAGGCCATTAATCATGTCACTCCCAGCCAGGGAAACCCCACAGTCCCCGGTGCGTGGGACACTCGCTGCTTGGCCAGCGGGACCCCGTCACGTGGCCACCGTGGCTGCTGCCTGCGGGCTCCGAACCAGTGCAGGACATACAGATGCGAGTTCATGACACTGCTCCCCATCACTGCCCTGCCACGGCCACGGGGGTCCCCCCAGAGACCCCAGCCCGGCAGCAGAGCCGCCTCAGCCGCTGGTGTGTGGGTGAGTGGCTGTGGGGCTCAGTGTGCCATGTCCTGCTGTGTGCTCTGAGCTCAGGGTACCCCTGACCTCTCAGTGATCCTGGAGCTTCTCCTTCCTGCCCCTCCGGCCCCAGCCCCGTCTCACCCAGCCCACTCAGGTCCCCATCCCTGTGCCACAGCTCTGCCCATGCTGGTGACCCTTTCTGCTTCCACGTGCTCCCACCACACGTGTCCCCCACCTCTGCCTCCACCCCCTGCTCAGCCTGCCCAGAACTGGCAGGACTGCTAGCTAAAAACCCAGCAGTTTTTATTCAGGTTGAATAGAAGCTTTTAGTCATTATTTTTCACAACTTGAGAAGATTTACTTTGTTTGATCCTGGGATATGAAGTCTTCCCCTTCAGGGAAATTCCCACTGAAAGTACTAACCTAAATAAGAAGTTTTCTTGTAAAATCCGAGGGAGCTTTCTTTTGAAAATAATGACACTTCAGGAAGAATTTGACACAAGTTTTACTTTGAGTGCTACTTCATTATAGAGCTGTCCCTGCTGCTTCATTAAACAGATAAATAACAATAAGAAGCAGATTTGCTTAATGTCACTGTGGAGTTTGTGGGCCGAGTTCGGTTCGGTTCATTAAGTGCTACATCAGTGTCTGTGCTGACACTTCAAGCAGGATAAATAACGATAGACACGGTATGCTGGGGGCACTGTTGGTGGAGCATCTTTCCTCCATGAGGTCTCCAGGAGCTGCTGTTGGTGTCTGTGTCTCAGGAAGGGGGTACAAATTTCACTGGATTTCTACAAGCTGGTGTGTAACCCAACCCAGGCTGTGTGCAGCACGGGAAGGCTGAGCTCCTCTGTACACAAAAGACAAGCCTCTTTGTGCCTGCCCTGTTCCAGCAGCAGAGCTGAGCCCTCCTCGGTGCCACTTGGTATCAATAAACTACTGGAGGAGGTTGGTGAAATCAGGAAAGCACCAGATCGTGAGCACTGCGCTGGGTGACCCATCAGCAGCCTCTTGGCAGACGGAGCAGCCAGCGCAGCGTGTATTTCATTCGTGAAAGCAGAGCCCCGGCACGGCTGCTCGTAATTCGGGCAGGGGTGAATGAAGTGAGATCCTGCTCTGATGAGCTGCAGTCACACGAGGAGAGCTCTGTGCCGAGCTGGGAACGGGGATCAGCCCTGGCTGGGAATGGGGATCAGACCCGGCTGGGAATGGGGGTCAGACCCGGCTGGGAATGGGGGTCAGACCCGGCTGGGAATGGGGATCAGCCCTGGCTGGGAATGGGGATCAGCCCCGGCTGGGAATGGGGATCAGCCCCGGCTGGGAATGGGGGTCAGACCTGGCTGGGAATGGGGATCAGCCCTGGCTGGGAATGGGGATCAGCCCTGGCTGGGAATGGGGATCAGCCCTGCCTCAGTGGCCTCACACAACCCCAGCTCATCACACTTGGCCCATCCTGCCTGCCACGGCTGCAGGTCCTGGTGCACATCTCCCTGGATGGAAAGCTCCATCCTATGGATATGGGGATTGGCACCGACAGCACCATGTTGGCCCAGCACCTGCCCTCCCATACCCAGAATCAATTCCAAGACACGAACGTCGATGCTGCTGCTCATCTTCTAGATAGTCTGATTAGAACAATGAAGCTGATTAATGCAAACCAGATACAAAATTCAGAGAGGAGGGGGAGGATGAAAATCACCTGTTTCCCCCTGCACCTCTCAGGATTCCGGGGAGCCAGCAGTAACATCCTGCTCCTGCTGGGCACTCCTGCCCTGAGTGCCAGGTGTGACACACCATGAGGGCAATGCCAGCACTGGGGAAGCTGTGAACACAGGCCATGCACCGGGCACCTGGCCAGCAACAACACTGGCATGTGTTTGGTTTTGGTTTTACTACAGTGAGTACTTCAACTGGGTCTGTGCTCTAAGGGAGTGCAGGGCACAGCCAAGATCACAGAGTGGAGAAGACAGTGAGACAGAAAACCGCCCATTCCTGATCTCATACACTTGGAGTCAGTGTAAGACCTGTTCAATCTTAGCATATAAATTAACAGATAAATTAAATGTGAATTTTAAGTTGATGACATCCCTTTAAATAAACAACACCATCAGTATCTTGCTCACAATCAGCTCCTTATCAATTATCTGTGTTTTCACCAATGTGCTGTTTCGTAGTGTCTGCCGTTCCTTCCTGCACTGCAGCATCCTGAATCAAGGAAACCTTTCACATGAATATCATGGGCTGAAAACAATAGAACTGAACACAACTTCTCCAACTTAAATTGCTAACAGATCACAAAATTAAATAGACTTTTTCCATCAGAGAACTCTGGGCAGCAGAGTTGATCATGAAGGACCCAGTAACATCTCCGAGTAAGTGGACAGAAAGTGGACCTTACTCATTCTGAAGCTTTTGCTCAGGCATCAGGAAGCTGCAGCAAACAAACCCCAGAGTTGTGGCATGTCCAATGCCCTGACATCTGTGTGTCATGTGTGGTGGGTGCTCCTTGCTCTTCCCTCATGGATATTGCACCTCAAAACACTGCTAGGTGAGGGCTGGGATGGCTCCCCCACTGCTGGGTTGGAGGAGTTGGGGCTGTTACCCCCAGTCACATTTGAATTGCTTCAAGGTGGTCAGTCACTCAGCAGCCACTATTCCCATGTGCAGGATGGATGGATGGACAGACAGACTGACTGAGGCCACAGAAAGGTGCCAGGCTGTGCTGCAGCCTGGAGTGGGCTGGAAGGTGACATCACTTCAGTCCCCCCACCAGGAGTCCCAGAGGACCCTGTGGTGGTGGCAGCACCCAGGCCTGGCTGGCTCCCCAGGATGACAGGCTTTTCTGTCAATTTTTGGTCCTAAATCTCAAAATGCAAAATGCAAAAAAAAAAAAAAAAAAGTTGAATTAAAATTTATCTTTCCCCTCTGAGTTACTTTCTTGGCAAAAATACAAGCTGTGTGACAGCTGCTACTCCAGACACTCAAAATGCTCATTCATCACAGAAAATAAACCTCATTGCTGTTCAGCTGAGAGTCCATGTAATCACCATGTAACTGAATTAGAAATGGGTGACTTTGCTCAGCTTCAGTTTCACACGATCCAGACAAGATCTGCTTGGTTGACTCCTCCGGGAACTGCATTTTATTACAGCTTTAAAGCTGAATAATGTTCAGAAAAAAAGATAACTTTTATGACTTCAGCCAGCGCCATGTAACATTTAGATTCCGAATTTCCGACAGCAGCATGAGGCTCTTAGAACTCAGGCTTTGCTGGTTTTCTCATTGCTGGGATTGGTTTTCTGCTGCTTAATTGGAGCTGCAACATCCAGGGGCTGGGACACACGACCCAGGATTGAGGGAGCGCAATGCCCAGGAGCTGGGGACGCAATGCCCAGGACCAGGAGTGCAATGCCCAGGATCTGAGAAGTTCAATGCCCAGGACCCAGGGAATGCAGTGTCCAGGATCCAGGGAGTGCAATGCCCAGGATCCAGGGAGTGCAATGCCCAGGAGCTGGGGGTACAATGCCCAGGAGCAGGAGCGCAATTCCCAGTACCAGGAGTACAATGCCCAGGATCCAGCGAGTGCAATTCCCCGTACCAGGAGTACAGTGCCCCAGGATCAGGGGTGCAATTCCCAGCTCCGGGGGCTGCTGTGCCCGGGATCCAGGGGTTCAAGGCCACGGCCCCGCCGCCGCCGCGGGGCTGAGCCGATTGACACCAGCTGTGGAGGCTCCGGCTCCGCGTGTCCGCGGTGGCTCCGCGCCCCGCGGGGAGCTTTGCGCAAGGCGAGCCGCTGTCAGGATTTGCACATAAGTCACAGGGTTTAACCGAAATCCAATTTGCCGGAGAGGAGTGTTGGTTTAGATTATGGAAGAACAATTCACTTGCGGGTGTGCTGGGAGGGGAGTGGGGAGGGCAAGGCACTGGGAGAGGGGGGCCCTTCCCTGACACCGCCAGGTTTGGTGGAGACTCACTGAGCCTGAATGAAAACAAATGTAAAACTGATAGGTACATTTGTAACCCATTACCGGGCAGGCTTTATGAAACCCTAAACTTGCTGGCGAGCGGAGGGAGGTGGCAGCTTCCAAAATATTTTCTCTTAAATGAGAAAGTTGCTTCAGATCGCGCCGGTTCTCCTGCGGGCGCCAGGCTGAGGCCAAGCCCTCATGCCTGGACCGTGGATGCACCTCTCCCTCATCACCCGAGGCGGGCGATCATCACCTGTGGGTGTCACATCCCGGTCCCTCAGCAGGGACATGCCCTTGACACCCACATCAGGAAATGCTGAACCATTGCCGTGGGTGGGGATTAGCCAACGGGGCCCGGGAAAGTTTTAGCCAGTTGAGCTGGAGGCAACAGATCCCTGCCCACGCTCGCTTTGCAGGAGAGGCACCGTGGTCTTCTGGTGTGACAATGATGTGTGAGCATCAGTATCCCGTTAGGGACGTCTGCGATAGCCCCGGCGCTCCCCGGGCCTCGCCATGCTGCCAGCTCAGGGAGTGGAGACATCAAAGGTGTCTCCTCTATTTATGAGTCATGTTCTGGTGACTCATTCTGCTCCAAGCACGTGTTGGCGATGCTTGAGCCATTCTGATAATGTACTTGTGTAAAGCCAGTACCCGGTTGTTATACAACACAGCATGTTCCCTGCTCTCCCAGGGACGGGGACGGTGTCACTGCAGGGACATCAGAGCCTGATTGTCTGTCCAGGTCAGGGGGGCCCTGGTGAAGTGTTGGCACAGGGTCAGCGTGTGCCAGTGTGTGTGTCCCCATAGTACCATTTCCACCCCATCCCATCATGGTGGTGATGCAACAGTGGCATCCAGGGCTCAGGGCCTGGGAGCACTGGCAGCTCCTTCCAGACCAGGGGACCACTGAGGGTCCCTTGGCACAGCCAGAGACAAAGAGACCCAGCTGTGGACTTGGTCTCAGTTCTGTGTTCGTATTTACAGCCCTCAGTGCAGAATCTGAAATCTCTTATGCCTCAGTGGGGACACAGCAGGGAGTCCTGAGGGGAGCAGGAGTGAATTTTCCCTGCAGCACCAGACCTGGTGCAAGGCTGCAACTCCTTTCACTTGCAAGCACCAGTTCAGGGTCTCGTATTGGGTTCCCAAGTGCAAAGAATGTTACCTGCCTAGGCAGGAGCTTTTTCATGAATGTGTTCACACTCTAAAAATCTGATCCTCAGATCCTGTGCAACCCGCTTGAGTTTTGAAAGAAGAAATATTGGGGTTTATTTCTTAAAGGAAAAGAAATGTGATTTCGGAATAAATCAAGAGAATATGACTTTGTTTCGGCGGAATAAGCCAAGTGGAGACATGGAAAAATAAACTCTTTCTGATGGCTCCTGCTGAAAGATTCTCATCTCTGCAGGTCATGGGATCAACGGTGGAATGGCAGCACTTGAACCTTGGCAGGCAGCCCACGGGCTCTGACAGATGTTCCTGGCACTGAAGTGCAAGGAAGCTTCTCTGATTGTTCCTGGTCCAGACAAGGCTCTCTCCTATGCAGCTGTAGAGCCTCATGTACCACACTGGGGGGGCAGCCGTGGGACCCCTGGGCACCATGTGGGGGGCAGCCCCGAGACTCCTCAGCCTCCCCCTGCATCCAGCCTGGCATGGAGCTGGTGTGCTGCAGTGGCACTGCTGGCTCAGGGGTTTGGGCAGGTGTCAGGGTCAGCAGGCAAGGAGCTGGGGCTCCACCACCAGCCTCTGGAGATGTTGAAGCATTGGGAAAGGCTTGGGAGGCACCAGGGATGCATCTACCTCCCACTGCCCTGTCCATGGGTACGGATCACAATGTCCCAGGAGATGGCAGCTGCCCACCCCTGTACAGGAACACCTGGTTCATGCCCACGCAGCCAGGGCAGAGCCTTGGTGCCCTCTGGAGCTCCGCACTCCAAGGAGAGGCCCCATTTCTCCATCCCCCTCCACCTAAGGGAGGTGATGGTATTAGACCATGGAGGAGCAATTTGGAAAGGCTGGCAGGACAGAGCCCCGTTGCCAGCTCAGAAGGTGGCACCTGGAGTCCCAGCAAAGTCACTAAAATGGGAAGAAATTCTCATTTAATTTGGTTCATTTGTTATAATGATTCTTCACCATGGGCCATATTAAACACTTCAGTGATTTTTGCCTCTAAAACCCTCTTGCAGGGATCGTGATGAAAGGTATATTTATTGTACTTCGGCTTGGAAAGTTGTTTCAGATGTTTCCAATTCATCAACCAGTTCAGACATCTGTTCCTGGTTGGGGCAGAAAAGCTTAACTCGTACACACACACAAAAAC
This sequence comes from Acropternis orthonyx, assembly GCA_035583155.1. Taxonomy (NCBI): domain Eukaryota; kingdom Metazoa; phylum Chordata; class Aves; order Passeriformes; family Rhinocryptidae; genus Acropternis; species Acropternis orthonyx. The sequence goes on from JAWWEU010000062.1 coordinate 2,728,947, forward strand.
TGCTCATTTTGGAGGGTTTTATGATGAGCTTTCTAATCCTGACAAGTTGTCAAATGGTGCTAATAGCCGGGTCACCCCCGGCCTCGTCACCCCCCAGCCCCAGGTAGGAGCCCGTGGCAGCCACTGGGCTCTGGGGGGCTCAGTGATGCCCCCCCATGTGGGGCTGCCCACCGTGAGACCCCCCTGGTGCCGCCGCAAGGGGCTGGTCCCAGTGGGATTCAGCCAGGGCTGCTCAGCCGGACTGACCGGCTCCTCTGGGGATTGCAAAATCTGGCTCTGAGTTGGAACAAAACTATAATATTTAGAAATACTCTGGTACAACAAATCAAACCTCAAAGCAGATTTGGGGGAGGGGGCTGAAACGTTCCAGTGAGGCAAAAAATCAATGGCTTTGTTTGGTTACAACTTGTCAATAAACACAACCCATTTCTCTACCAAAAACACAGCGAGGTCATTCCAAATAAAAAAAATATCAAAGTGATTCATTCAGAAAATGTCAAAACAGGATGTTTTGATAGTGTCAGAGTCTATTTCCAGATTTCTTTCGAAAGATATTTTGGTTCAATGGACCAGGTTGCAGGAAGTGCTGGGATTTCGGAAGAAGAACCACATGCTCTGACAGGACAGGGCAGACACATCACCCTCCCTGTCACTGCTCCAAGATTCCCTTCCAGCCCTCATTAATCCTGGTCCCCCAGCTGGCTGGGATGGCCACGAGTCCCACAGCTCTGGCCCAAGGGCTGAGCCCTGAGGCCAAGGTGACAGCAGTGCTGCTGGGCTGTCACAAAAATGAACGCCTCGAGTCCAAACATGATGCACACACATGTACACACATGTACACACAAGTACACACACACATGGTTTCTCCAGCCATGCCAATGTGTTTGGTGGTGGATGTGATTTTCCAGTGCAGCAGCAGAGAGGAAGGAGTGAGATGTCACCCACCACCCCCACCAGGGGAAAGGGAGGCTGGGGAGCCTCCAGGTACCCTTCTGGCCATGCTGACAGCTGTGGAAGCCACAGGATCCAAGGGCCATGCTGCTTTCTCAGGAGAGCGAAGCTCTGGGAATGTCAGCTCCTTAATTAATCCTGAGCCTTGTCACCTGCCTGGGGTGTGAACCCCTGGACACACTCTGTGTCTAGCCCAAAGGGAGAGTGAGAAAAGTTAATTGAACTACGTTCTTCAGATTCACACAGAAGTTCCCCTGTTTCCCTGTGCCAAGCAACCTGGGAGATTCCTGGAGCTTAATCTCTGGAGAGAGACAGACTGTCTCGTGACTCGGTGAGTGCCATGGATCCCGGGCGGGTGAATCTGCCCTCCGGTGCTGCACAGAGATTCTTTAATAAAAGCCAATGTTACCATGGTGGGGCCCAGAGAGCTCCTGACAGATTCGAGCTGGGGAACAACAGCCAATGCACGATCTCATTAGCACTTGCAGCTCTGGCTGGTTATGGGATTGGGATGCTTTGAATTTTTATTGCGTGGCCTCCCAGTTCTCACCCCTCTCGCAGTGTGAGGAGGAGGTTTGGGGCAGGTTGCAATCAGCCCTGCTCTGCCTGGCACTGGCACATCCCAGCGTGGCAGGACCCTCTCTGTGGGTGTTGAAGAAACAGCAGCTTCTGCTCTGGCCTTGGGAATGAATCAGGTTCTGACAAGCTCATGCCAGGCACGGACAAAGTACATCTGTTATCTCAGCAGCTCTGCTCATGAAGGGAGGAGCAGGTCCTGCCCTCATCCCAGGGAACAGCCGCTGGCAGACAGCAAAGCATCTTGCCCTCACCTCTGGAATGGGACAGCTGGGTCTCTCAGAGCTTCCAGTGCTGCTGCCTGCATTCCCAGGCAGTGGCTGCCTGCAAGGTGACCATCCCACATGGGACCAGTCACACCCTGGGGAACCAGAGTGGGATGTGCTGGTGGACAGGCACAATGGGGCTGCAGGCCAGACAGTGCATGCTGTGAGCAGAGTGACAGGATGGAGAGGTGCTGCCCATCCCATCCCATTCTGTCCTTTCCGTGCCATGCCATCCCATCCCAGCATGGCCATGCTGGGGCTGTCCAGCCGCACATAGCCCATCCGCTGAAGCACTGATGAGGAGGCCTCCAAGTCTATTCCTTACTCACATTCCTGGCAGGCAGAATTCACCTTTTTGTAGTAATTCCTGTGTTTTCCAGCTTTATTTGTGAACTGAATGGAAAGCAGAACAATCCAACCTTAAAGCCAAGCCAAGATGCTGGAAGCTGGGCACTGCCTGGGATGAGTAGAGCCTCAGCGCTCACTGAAGGGCAGAGACCTGCTGTTTTCAGCATCCTGCACCCCACCTTGGCATAGCCTTCCATTCCTGGGCTCTTCCCATGGCCAAACAGGGTGTACTGAAGCCCTCGAGGTGCCCTGGGCCCCGAAGAGCCGGGCAGCACTTGCTGTTGCTGCTGTTGTGCTTCCAATTAGCTCACATCTGCTCCTGCTCTCCCTCCGCCTGCCCCACCTCGAGCGCCTGCAAGTGATTTTATGCAGCAATAACAGAAATCACGAAACCTGAAATGAATCTAAACAAAAGGAATCATTCAAATTACCCTTAACCCATTGGAGACCAGACCAGCCCAAAGGCTCTGGTTCTGTGTGCTCCATGACACAGATCCAGCTTCTTTACCCAATGTGTGATGACCCTCAGGAGCACCCAATGGCACAGCTGGCCCAGGCTCCCCAGCACGGTGGGTTATTTATGCTGGGAGTATCTGACACAAATGTGTGGGGCAGCCCCTCATGGCATCCAGCCTCTTCTGTGCAAGCTGACGGTCCCACAGTGACACCTGAATGCAAGGTCTAGAGTTTTCCAGCTGAAGGGAACAGATAGACTTGCACTGGGAAAGCTGCTGGAGCATCCTCTTCTCCCCTTCCATCCATGTTATGTGATGTAAGATTTTAATGCCTCCTTGGCTTAGACACGCTGGTCCAGGCTACACCTTTTAGGCCAGGCTCCTGCTGGGGTGGCTGGATGGTTTTGACAGCAGATCCCTTGATCATCAGAGTGTCAGCAGGATCCACATGCCACTTTGGCTGAGCAGCAGAGCCCAGTGACCATGACCTCAGCCCATGAACTGAGCTGTCCTGCACCACGGCCACTCTGGGGTTCCTGCCTTGGAAGAAGGCTCCAGATGTCCACAGCAGTTTTATTACTCTAGTCCAGAATTCTCAAAGGCCCAAATAAATAAATAATAACGCGTTTTTTCTTTTTCTTTCTTTTTTTTTTTTCAGGAACCCACCAGCTTCTTTCAACATGGCCCAACTCTGAGGCATTTCTGTGGGTTGTTGCAAATGACCTCCAAGCAGGAGGTTAATGCTGGTGGTTGTGGTTAGCAGTCACCCACAAGCTGGAGGCTCCTGACGTTGCTAACAAGGCACATGTGTGGGAATGGGGGATGCGGCGTGTGGCAGCACCAGGATTTCCTGTGCTCGGGGTTGTCTGAAGCTCTCCAGCAGGACAAGCTGCCAGGGCTCAGGTTTCCCTGACATGCTGTGGCAGGCTCCAGGCACAAGGCACTGCCACTCCACCCCAGGGCTGACCCAAGGACCGGGGCCACGAGCACCAGTTCTGGTGTGGAGCAGCCTCATGCAGCCATGAGCCCCTGAAAGGGAAGCCTCCCTCCTTCTGCCCCACCAGCAGGCTGGCTCACATCCTCCCCTTTTCTGATGGTCTCCATCACCAGGGGTCAGAGGGCTCAGATTTGGGCTAAAGATCCACCTACACCTAAGACTGGTTGTGATCTAATACTGGTTTATCTCATTACAGAGCCCCACGTTCAGGGACCTGCCTGTGTGGCAACAAACACCTCCTGATGCTGCCCATGCCACCGACATCTCCACACCGTTTCTGTTCCAGCAGCAGAGAGCTGCCCTGCACACAGCAACCCAACCTCTCCTGTGCCCTGCTCCCCTTATTTCCAGACTCCAAAATTCCCAAATAAGCTCAACCCCAAGCTGCACAGCCAGCTGGGGACACAACTGGAGTGTGTCAGCACTGATTCCTTCCACAACCATCCTTCTGTATCCCTGGTAGGAGTATGGGTGCCATGTGAATACCTGGATAATTTGATGGGCAGAAAGGAGCACTAAAGATGATATATTCAATAAATTAATGTTCACCTCTCCAGAGAAGTGTCAGGTGATGGAAAGGTGGAGAAGGATGAAGGGCAGACAGGAGGTGAGTTCCCCTATGGGAAGGTGGCTTGTTGCCACAGACCTGCATATTTGTGAAGCCCATTCTCATCTGTCTCAGTCAGACAAATCACTCCAAACCCAGAATTTTCAGGAATTCTCCTCACAAGCTGGGCACTGCTTTGACAAACTGCACTGCCAAAGCAGTGCCATTTCTACAGCAGCAATGTCATTTTTGCTATCACTCTGTAACAGCTACTTTTGCAGGGCGGGATCTGTACTCATCTTCCTCTGCTGTCACAGTAAATGTGTTTTTCACTTTCTTACCATGCTTAAAAATGGCATTAAGTTTTTTGCTGATCACATGATTCAAAAAGAAAAAAAAAAAAGCTAACTGAATGATGCAGGGAATAAAACCATGTGGCACAGTAAAAACAAATTAGGCTCGCATATGTTTTGTGTAACCCTCAAGACTTGTCTGTATTAGATATCGGTAATGAAAAGAATATTAAAGTCTAACAGCACAGAATGCCATATGCTGAGGAATTCAAAGAGGAACAATGCGTTTGCGCAGGATGCTCCTGAATGGAAAATGCCCACAAATGAGCATTTTTTCCTTAGCTGCGGAAAAAAAATTCCTATCACTCCTCTACTTTTCCATAACATTTTAGCAAGCTTTTAGGCGCTGCTGCCTCATCACTGGAAGGTGCCTGTGAAGTCATCTCAGGCCGCTGGCCTGGGGGCACAGGAGGTTGGGACACAGGTCGGGAATGGCCTCGTGAACAGCAGTGGGAACAGCACGAACCGGGGGCACGGGCAGGGGCCAGGCTCTCCTCTGACCCCCTAATTGGCGGCGGCCACCCGGAACAGGCTGGGCCTTGGTTTCACCCTTTGTACTGGGCGGAGGTGTGGGCAGCAGTCCATCCCCATCCCTGTCCCCATGCCTTCCCCTGTGTCTCCATCCCCATCCCGGTCCCGTCCCCATCCCAACCCACCACGAGGCCCCCGGGCGCAGCCCTGGGCAGGAGCGCGTGTTTCTCCCTCCTGTTTACGAGCTGTGAGTGGGGATCCTCGCCGTGACTCACCGCCCGCAGCCACGGCTCAACCACAGCTGTAACTTTCCAGTTCGCCTCAGAAACAGGGGGGAGGGCGGCATGGAGGGGGAGGAAGAGCTGGAAAACGTTAGGAAAAGGCAGCAAAGGCTATAAAGAGACCAGAGGCAGCTGAGAAAAACAGCAAACGGTCTTAGAAGGATATTAACATTTTAACGAGAATTCTTTTAATTTAATCACAATAAGATTCACCAAGAGGAGGAAGAAACAGAAAGCTTCATCTGAGCCCTTAACAAAAAAATCTTCATGCTACGGGCCAGTGCTCCTGCTATTAATTCCCCTTGGTGGAAAGTTTCCATGTGCACCTCCCGAGTCAGAGCTTTCACGCCTTGGCATTCGCAGAGCAACTGAAGGGATGGCAGAGATTAATTCACTTTAATCTTCTGCATCTTCCTCTGATGTTTGTGGCATTGCACACACTGCCACAGCTACTCTCTGGGGTGTCCCAAGGGGAAACACGGGAGGTGGTAGGGGGCTCTGTAGGTGAAAATAGTATCCATGGGTGCTCCGTGGCCCCATCCCGTGAGATCCCCAAACTCAGAGGTAAATTTGTGGTGTGGTGTCCGCTATAAGCAGGACATGGTGAGCCTGCCCAGGGCAGTGGGGTGCCACAGCTGAGCCAAGGAAGCTGCTTGGTAAGTGCTTCCCTCGCCCTGCCCTGCAAATAAAATAAACTCATTTGGGTTTTACGTGGAAGCGGTTTTACTGCTGCTGAGCTCAGCCGTGGTGCAGGGCAGCCGGAGTCAGACAATACAAATGACACGTCCTAAACGGCATTCTTTAAAGGCTCAAGGCAAGCTTGTAAAGCTTTTATTTGTATATGAGGCTGTAATGAATAAAGGAGTTGGCATTGCCGCCTCCGCCACCCTCCAGGAGCCCTGTCTGCCTTCCTGAAGGGAACACGCCAGGGAGCAGTGGCCGTGACGCCAGGCCCTTGGCGCCTGGGCGGCCACGACACAGGGCTTGGGACATGGGGCTTGGGGCTCAGGACATGGGGCACGGGGCTTGGGACACGTGGCACGGAGTTCAGGATGTGGGGCACAGGATTTGGGACACGTGGCACGGGGCTCAGGGCTCGGGGCTCAGGCAGAGGTGGCTCCCAAGGGGATCTCTTGCCCCCCCCAGGTCCAGGCGCAGAGTTCAGGGCACCTCTTCCCACCACATTGTGATGGGGTGATGAGGTGCTCCATTTTCAGGCTTGCTGCTTTGGGAAGTATCTTGGCAGAAGCATATTTTGCATGTAACCATTTTCCGTGGGGGAAAAAGCAGGACACAGGCATGCTGAGTGCCCGGGGAGGGCTACCCTGAAACCTTTGTCTGGGACCTGCTGGTGCCCTGCTCCCATCCCAGCTGCCGCTGCCATGCCTGTCCTGACTCTCTAAGTGGCTCCTGCCCCACCCCCGACCTCCCCAGCACAAAATCCAGCACTGCCCTTTCCCAGACGCCCTTCCCAGGCTGCACACGGTGATTTCACCAGCTAATCCCAGGCAACTGCTGAACCATTGTCTGCCCAGCGCTGAGCTAGGATATTATGGCTGGGAAAACTTCCTTCCGATCTGCAAGCTGTGTGAGCAGAACTTGTTTAAAATAGCTGCTTTGACAAACAAACAGAGCCAGCTCCATTTCCATCAGCATCTCCCCTCCTCAAACATCAACATTTGCGTTTCAGTAATGGGAGACGGCCTTTGGAGCAACCACAGCCACAGCCATGCGGATCCTTGCCGGAATTGCTGGCAAAGGGCAGGAGTGAGGAAGCTGACAAACGGCCAGTTTGGGCAGGGACAGAATCCCTAACATCCCAGTGCAGCCCTGATGGCACCCCCTGGCAGACCCTGGCTCCACAGGGTGCCTGAGCGGTGAGGGGCACCATGGGCACCACAGGCACCTTGGGAAGGGGCTGGTGTTCCTGGGTGCGTTCCCTGGGATGGAAAGGAGAACCGCTGTCAGAAAGCCCGTGAACCGCAAAGCATCCTGAGGACAAACTTTGAAGCCCACGTTGTTTTCATTTGGATGTTATTATTAAAAAAGTCACTTGCGTGTTTTCTGGTTAAACACTTCGCTGCAATGTTTCTTCTTCTCCTTCAGCTCTGGGCAGAACTCGACAGGAGCACAGACAGGGCTTGGAGGCACGGCTGGCTCAGCAAACACCTCTTCAAGTGACCAGGGTGAAGGTGGGGACAGCCTCCTGGGCACCACAATGCTGTCAGGTGACCCCAGTGCCCGACCTGCCAACCCCTGGCACAATGCAGCCTTGCTGCAGGCAGTGCAGAGGCAGAGGGAAGAAGTTCTGTGGAAGAAGGAGAAGGCCAAGTGGTTGGGTCAGCCCACAGCCCCAGCTCAGGGTGTCAGCACAGCCCTGCACAGCTGGCACAGCTGCCCCCACAGGCAGTGCTGCAGAGTCAGGTTGTGCCTAGATGTGTGACACAAAGCAAAACAGTTGGGCTTGCCCAAAAATGAAGCAGCATGCCTTTGTGGTGTGTAGGAACCCAAGGGTGCTGCCGCTGCCTCTCCAAGCCGGTACTTGAGAAGAAAGGGTGTCCTGTGCTTTGGAAACCACTTTCACTGACTTGTAAACGCAGAGAATCCCCGCTTAGCTGGAAACTACCCCTGCGACAGAGAAAATTAATTATGTCCCAAAGACAGTGAGAGAAGCAGCGAGGAGGCCAGCTGGAAGCAGAGTCCTCTCACACCCAGGGCCAAGTTCCACTTTGCATGACATCAATGGGTGCTTTGACTGTGATGCCAAAGTAACCAAGGTCTGTCCCGGGTGCAGACAGCTGCCGTCACAGAGAGGAGAAAATCCAGGCCTCTGGATGGTGCTCCCAGCGCAAACGGTCCCCTCCCTGCCCTGTGTTTGTGAGCTGGAGTGATTTGGAGAGCATCACCCTGCAGTGCAGGCAGGCACTGCCCCTGGCTAGCTGGCAGTGTCCCCGGGCCATCACCAGGACAGTGGAGCTACCCAGTCCTGTGCAGCCCCATCACCCAGAGAGCCCCAGTGAGAAGGAACAGGTTTGGGACTGGGTGTCCTCTGCCTCTCCTGCATGCTGGCAGAGGGTGGCAGCCCCGAGGGACTGGGCAGGGCAAGGGGGGCTGCCCAGGAGGATGGTGGGCAACCCGGTGTGCAGATCCCTGTGCCCTTGGGAGAGGTGGAGTGTGGCCATGGGAGATGTCTTCAGCTCTGAGAACTGGGGATGGACTAGCAGAGAGCTGTCCCTGGGGCTTCTCATCCATCCAGAAAAAGGACAGGACAGGAGCCTCACTGAGGGAGGGTATTTCACTCCAGTAACAGCCCCTGGGAACAGTTCCTGATGGTGCCAGAGCCCTGTTTGGTGGCACTCCGTGTGTGCAGCCCAGGGGAAGTGCAGCAGCCCGGGATGGACACTGCAGCTTCCTTCTTCCCACACTTCCCACAGCGGCACCGTCCCTGCAGACACGGTGATGAAGGTGTGAAGTGATGCAGGAGCAGAGGGAGGAGAGACCTGGGGACAGCCTGGGGGACACTGCCATCCTCTTCAGCTGCAGCTGTGTGTCAGAGATGGTCCCAACTCAGCCTGGGCATCTCAGCTCCTTGCACTCCTCTCTGCTGCAACACCAGCCCTTCCAGCCCAGCCTGCCATGCTGGATGGGGCCATCCCTCCTGGGAGCGAGCAGGGCACAATGGGTCATGGGCACAAGTCCAACACAGCTCCCCTGAGTCCATCCCTGCACAGCTCTCGGGCTCCAGCACAGCCAGGCAGCTTTGCCATGAGCTGCGGAGGCCTCGCGCCGTGAGCTGCCTCCCCTGCCAGCAGCGCTCAGGTTACACTTGACATAACCAAGTGGCAGCAAAATGGATTTAATTTATTTACTTTTTAAATGTAATGGTGGAAAACAAAACATGTTGCAAAAGTTGTTTGTTTCGTACCAGCCCTGCACAGACCCGCTGCGGAAGGAGTGGCCCCTGGCAGCTCTGCTCTTCGGAGACCGGTGATGGCTGGGCTGACACGCTGTGCCAAGGATCAGACGGCTGCTGGAGACACCCTCCCTCCCCAGGGGCTGTGCTGGGCACAGCCAGGCCTCGCAGCAGGCCGGTTCCCCAGCCAGGATGCCCAGGACCACTGGGGCTCCTGGGGCTGCTGGGCTGCAGACCCACTACCAGGCAGAGCCTGAGCGAGTGATGAGGCAGAGGGGCAGTCAGTGGGGGGGAAGCTCCTGCCCACCCTCCAGAAACACCCTTGCTCTGCTCTGCCTGCTGTAGGGCTTGGCTCCCCTCCAGAGCAGGCATGGGGCAGGGGCAAACAGGGTGTGTGCCTGTGTAGTGCCTCTGGAGAGAAGGGGCACCAATGCAGCCAGCACCTCTCCAGGCAGGACAGGGCATGTGGACAAGGTGGGAGCAGCTGGCAGAGCCCACCCATCCCAGCATCAGCTGGGGCAGCCACTCTGGCTTGGGCTGGTGTGTCCGGAGTACCCAGCCCCATGATGTGCCCCGAGGCACCAGCCCCCGTGGTCCAAACTTTCCTGTGGCACAGTCAGTGCTCAAAATTTATGAGGACCACCAAGCCTGGGCATTGTCAAGCACCTAATTGAAAACACTGTGAAGGCAACACGGCGACATGGCCTCGGAGCCGATGCTGATGGCCACCCAGGTGCCTCATGGCACCGAGGGCCCAGCATGGCACAGCTGGTGTGCAGTGGTGGTGCCAGGCCAGGATCCTGCTCGGTGGGCACTGCCCAGCCCTGGGTCCATCCCAGTCAGGCGTCTGTGGGCAGGGGAAAGGCCCCGGGAAAACCTCCCACAGACATGCTGCCTCCCATGCGGGAGGGTGCTGTTTCCCAGAGCTTTGGTTAGGAGATACTCATGAGTTAATTAATCCTTGAGTTTCTAAGCAGAGACATATTTATGAGCCCTGTAAGAGGCTGGGGCCCGGAGAGACATTTCTTTATTCTTCCTCCAGCTCAGCTGAAGGAAACCATAAGGGGAAAGAGCGACTGAGCCACGAAAGCATGGAAGATGGATTTCGGGCTGGTGATGGGGAAACAAAACCCAACTTGCCAGGATGGGAACAGTGGCCAAGTGACAGCTCCCTTCCCTCTCCTTTGTCTCCTCATCCTTTGTCTATGCTTGCTCGAGCCTGGTTGATGGGTGCCAGGGTATCTCTCCAGTTTGAAGTGCAGATGTGTAGCTCACAAGTGGTATGAGTGCCCACCACGAGCCTCCCCAGCTCCTACAGCTGGAGGGGGAAGATATCATGGTCTCATTGTCCCCTTTCCTGACACCTGTAGGGAGCACTGGCCCTGGGATTTCAGCTCCCTGCGCCAAAGGGATCTGATGGGCTTTTGTCCCAGGAGATCCAGGACATGGCTGTGAGCAGGTGGAAGTTGCTGTTGTCACCAGCAGCCAGGGAAGCTGAGTGCAGGAGTGTTGGGAACATCAGCCCAAGACACCGATGGAAAACCGAAAGACATACTCAATGTGCTTTTGCTGGGCTCTGCTGCATCCCAAGCAACTGAGAAAATGTGTGATGGGGACAACCAGATGCCTTCCTGGGCAGGGCACATTTTTCCAGGCTAAAATCTTGGAACTGAGGCTATTTTGCCTTATTCCTTTCCTCAGAGTGACATTCCTAGTCTCTCTGTAATCACCAGTTTATCTATCCACCTCAGATGATGCTTCCTCAGCTTTACTGCGCATCTTGGCCAATAGCAGTGGAGAAATGTGGCCACCACATGTTGGCAGCAATTGAATCCTGGGCACATTTTTTCTCTGCACAGCCTTTAAGCTGTGGGAACCATTTCAAAGGAAACCATTCCCCCTATAACATGCTTGTGATCTGAAGATGTCTATTTAGATGGCAGCCCGGCATTAATTTAGCAATTCACTACAGAGTTTGGCGTGATGTTTAAAGCACTAAAATAAATTGTGGTGAAGTCGCTTCCCTCAAACCAGATTGTGTGGTTTACATTATTTGTCAACCTTAAGTACAACTGGCATGTTTGTATCACTCATGCAAAGCCCCATTGTGCCTCTCTAGAAGGGGGAAGAATCCGCACAGAAATGCATCCAAGTTCCTGCCCCGGCAGTCTCATGTCCCTGGGAGATCTGCCCCGGAGGCACGCAGCCCAGCCGGCTGGAAGAGAGCCTGGGCTTTCCTCAGGATGATGGGTGTTAAGTGCAGGCTCATATAGGTTATATTACAAAGGGCCGGTTTAATCAGAGGCAGATTTGTGCTCTCCGCCTGCAGTGCCTGAAATCCACCGAGCCGCGATGGCTTCGACACACACACGCGAGCGCACACACGCACAGCACCCCGAGAACGGGGCTGCGGGGGTCACCTGGGCGGCTGCTCGCCCACCGAGGAGGGTGCCCACGGCCAGCACAGGTGACAGCCGGCCCTGCTGCCCCACCCTCGGTGGCCTCTTGCCCTGCCCGGTGTGCCAGGAGACGGCTGTGGCCAGGAACCGCAGGGAGGGGAGGGACAGGTGAGGGGAGGCTGCCCTGAGCCTCTCGGGAGCCCGGCGTTGATCTGGGGCTGCCTTCTGGCAGCTTCTCTCTCTGCGATGGGGCTGCTTGGATGATGTCCGAGCCCTGCAGGCAGCCAAGGGGAGCCGGGACCGGCTACAGGATGCCGGCCTCACGCAGGGAACACCTGGACAGGTGTTTGCCTCTGTCCAGTCTGAGATGCTGCCCCAGCGGGGTCCCCCGTCGCGCTGGCCGTGCCTGGCTGTTCCTACTGCCCTTGGCTGTCGGTGATCCGTGTTCCGTGGGGACGGCTGCGGGGTCAGGCGGGGACAGCACGGCGGCACTTTCGCCAGCGCCGCCGGGAGCAGGTTGGCGGGGCGAGCTGTGGTGCTGCGCCTGCCTCTGGGCGAGCAGGCGGGATCTCGCCTGTGATCTCAGTGCTTTATCCCTTCCTTCCCTTCCTTCAGTCCCCGCAGCCAGAGAAATCCCCGGATGGCTGTCACAGCTCTCTGCACACAATCTGGCTGGCAGCGCCGAGGGTGTTCCATTCCTCCGCCGCCCAGCGACTCCCCGATGCCAGAAGAGCCGTCTTGAGCGAAGCGGCCGAGGCTCTGCGCTGACACAATTGCACTCGCACATCTCCTCCAGCCCCCGGCAGCTGTCGCAGGCTCCCACGGAGGGTTGTCCCCACCCGCCAGAGCCCCCCTCCCGGGCGCCGGGACCACAGGGCAGGTCTGCTCTGCAGAGAAGTGACGACCTCCCTGCCCTGATAGTTTCATCACAAGCCCTTGGGATCACTGTGCAGTGACCAAGGGTCTGCTGTCGCCTCTGTCCGGCCCTCCCACGCCACCTGCCCTCTCCTCTGCAGTTGTGTGGGCCCTGCTCGGAGCACATTCCCCACCGTGCCCCCCGGAGCAGCTCGGCAGGCGTGTGCCCTCCATGTCCTTCCCGCAGCAGGGTACCCTCGGAGGGCAGGAGCTCCTCGGCTGCATTGCTTCTGAATTGTAAGATACACCCAGTTTTCTGGAAATTGAATTCAGACAGCAGCTTCTCTGTGTGCTCTGGCCGTGGGCATGTTTGTGCTTTCATTGGGTGATGGTAGAAACCCCTTTGCTGGAATGGGAGTTCCAAGGGACTAGCAGAAGAGGAGCCAGGCTGCACAGACATCTGGCAGCACCGGCTGCACCCGTGGACATAGATGCCCGTCCCTTCTTGTCCCAGGTACCCGGGCAGCGCCTGTCGATGAGACACTGCCCAGTACACACACAGCGCACCGAGGGCAGCACAAAAGCTCCCAGCCACGGCATTAAGTAATCGTCACATTTTTCTTCTGTAAGGATTAACGTTCCCGCTAACCTTGCAAACCTTCATTGAGCCATTGCCACCCCCCGAAACGCGGCACAATCGCCAAGGGATTAGGGTGTCTGCAGAGCAGCCTGTCCCCGCTATTGTGCGCTCCCGGCGGGGGGGAGGAAATCCTGCGACATCAGCCGATGAGTCCCTGCGGCGGGGACGCCAAATTCACTGCCGGACAGGCACACGGCAGCCCCGGGGGAGCCGGGGTTCGAACGCCTGCGGTGGCACCCCGGAGATGTCCCTGCAGCGGGCAGGTGGCCGGGAACACGGCTGGGCTGGTGGCACTTGCCCTCCCAGCACAGGCAGCCCCTGTCCCTGGGCACCAGGGAGCCAGGCAGTCCCCCAGCCCTGTCCCCTCCGGGCAGCAGGTCTTCCCCTCTCAGTTTTACCACTGGCTAGGCTCTTGGGTCTCCTGAGCCAGAAAAGCACGTTCGTAAACCCGAATGCAAAGGAAATCCCATAAAAATTTAACAGGAAATACAGAGCCAGAAAGGGAAACTCCTGGCATTTCTTGTCAGCAGTTGGCAATGCCCACTGTGTGCACTGCGCTCAGGCACCTGGCAGCCACAGTGGGATCCTGGCTAGGCCAAGCTGGATTAGCAGCATGTTCCCAAGGCCCTCCCTTTGGAGCAGGAGCAGAAGAGCATGGCAGCAGCACAGACTGATGCCCTCGGGAGCAGGACTCCAGATTCTGCAGAGCTCAGGCTTGCAGACAGGCAGGACAGGCAGAAACTGTGTTGCAAGGATGCAAGAGGGAAAAGGAATGCTAAAGCAAACCCAAGATTTATGCACGTGGGTCCCAGGAGGGTCCTACAGAGCTTATAAATGACAATACATATTGTCATCCCAACCCCCAGTGCTCAGTAGCAAAGGGAAAGGAGTGGAAAGTGTCTCCAGTGCTGGGGCCATTGCACAACAACAGAGAATGGAAAACAACCTCATCGGCTTCTCCCCAACATCTGGGCTCTGCATCAGCATCCCTGCTCCCATGGTGCTTTCCCAAGAGACAGGACCATCCCCTCTGGAAAACCACAGGGAGAATGAGGAGAGGAGAGTCCAAAGGAGTGGAGCCTGGCATCCTTCTGGTGTGCCCAGATATGGACTGCTCAACCAGCACCCACACACCCCAAGCACCAGCTCCAGCCCTCTGCCCAATGCAGATAAGGACTCTTCCAGCCAGGACAGAGTGAAGTCTCCATCATGGATAGCTCTGAGTCCTGTGGGTATTCATTTTTGGCAAAGGATGGGAGCAAGCTCTTGGGGAGGCTGGGCTGGAACTGATCTCTTGCAGACCTGCATCAAGAGGATCTGCCATGGCAGAAGTGGGATCTGGATGCTCAGCCCAGCAGGATCTGGACTCGCCAGCTCTTTGGCAGGGCACTTGGTGTTTGGAAGCCAGCCCTTGCACATTGTTACTGCTGTGCAATGGGATTTCATGGCAGTTTTTCATAAGCTTTGCACGTGTTTCATGGTACAAATAGGAACTGAATGTCCCCACAAGTGACAGCAGCCTGACTGCTCGAGGCCTGCTAGGGCTTGTGAAGAAAGGTGTCCATTCTCATTCAGAAACTCTCTGTATTCCCTGGGCACAAGGGGACAATTTGGTTTCTTTTCTCTGGTGTCATGGCAGGGGAAGGGCTTCTCACTCTGCCTTGGGGACATGCAGGTGATCATGCATGGGAAAAGAGCACTCCTAAAACCAGACAGCAACCTGGAGCTCCACAGCTAAATCCTGCAGCAGCAGCTTTCCCTGGACACCTCTACTGGAGACGATACATGGGCTTTGCATTTTGATCTCTACTGCTTCATCTGGAGAAACTTCAATAAAAAAGTCCTGCAGTCAGGCTGACTCTTCTTGGTCTCGTCTCCTCAACCTGAAATGAGCCTCCATGGACAGGAAAGGACTATTCAGGGCACTCAGAGTCACCCTGTGGCTCTGTAGGGCTTCTTCTCACTGAACCTTCTTCAGACCATCCCTCCTGTTCCATCAGGGTGTCCATTTTCAAAAAACAGGTGGTGACTCTGGTGGCCAAGAAGCATCCTGAGACATCTGGAGGGAGTGTGCTCTTCAGGAGGCAGCAGTGAGAAGGGCTCAGCACCTGTTGAAAATTAGGCTCTGCCTATACTGTCCTGAAGTTCCTGAGAGGTTTGGAATACACAGGCAGCTGCAAAATTCTGTCCTCCAAGGGCAGGAGGTGGTGCTGCCCCTGCTTTGCTGGCCTGGCTCATTCTGTGCGGGGCAGAGCGTGGCCACGCGTGCGCAACGGCCGCAGTGAAACCGGGAAAGTTTCACTGGATTCATTTTCCACCAGAAAAGGTCATGAGGTCCGGGGTGGCTGTCCCACCCCAGGAGCAGAAGTCATCTGATGCCAGTGCAGCCACCATCCCGGCGGTCCGAGCTTCGCCGGCTCAGCGTGACCCATGGCTATTGGCTATTCCGGAGATGGTTTCCATGAGGACTTTTTATTTTGGTCAAAATGTTGAACAATTCTGGTTTCATCCCCATGTGGAGCGGGAAAAATTTTGAAATCTTGAACATTTTTGAGGGCTTAAAAACAATTTCCCACCCAGCTATAGCCACCAGTCTCATCAGGATGTGTTTGAAAACCCTCCAGCAGGAGCTGAGCAGAGCTGGTCTCAGCTGGATACCACTGTCGATGAGAAATGCTGTGGCGAGGGGTCATGTTTCTTAAGAAAAAAAGTATCTTCAATAGCTCAGGAAGTTATTAGGGTCTGCTAACAATAAGAGCTTTGGATTGATTCAATAGATGCTCATTTTAATTGTAAAATACCAGTAATGAGAAATGTGCCATCCAATGACTCATTTTTCCCTTGTAAAAATTATTGGACATTTTTATTAGTTTTACAAATGACAGGACCTCGTATTTCTGAGAACACTTTATACAAGCCTTGCACAAGCCCACTCTCATAAAAGCGTGTCTGTGGTGACATCCAGAGCCACAAGAAGGGGAGCGGTAGAAAGGCCCAAAGTGGTGAGGACAGCCCACAAGTGGAACTGGCAGGACCGAACCCCAAGAGGGTGGGAAGGGGTGGATACAGCACCGGAGACATGAGCCCCGGCACTCCTTCCCAGCAGTGCCTTTCTGGAGAGGCACGGGGCAGGCAGGGGGATGGGTGCCAGCCGGGAGAAGCGCTGGGCGCAGGGAGGGCAGGAGCCAGCCCCGGCCGAGCAGAGCTGAGCCAGGTAAGCGCCGTGCCACGGCACCGGGCAGGGACAGCACCACGGCAGGTCCTCCTGCGCTCCCACGGAGCCGCAGCATCGCGCCGCTCACCCGGCTAACCCGGCGGGATGCATCCCGGCGTTATCCCTGCTCCTGGAGACAGCCGGGCCCCGCTGCCCCGTGAGCGCAGAGCTCGCCTGCCCTCGGTTTGCGAGGAGGGCGATAAGAGGTCAAGCACGGCCAGGGAGCCGGGGGCAGGGCCAGCGGGACATCCCGGAGCAGCCCAGCTCCGGCGGCAGCGCTGCTGGACCGCGGCTGGCCGGGCTGGAGGGGAGCACAGGCAGCGTGCTCCTCCTGCTCCGGAGAACTGCAGAGCTGCTCTGGCCAGACTGTGCTCTTTTAAAAAAAGTCAAGCGATTTCCCATGGAGAATTAATTTGCATAAGGGGGGGGGGGAGAAAAAGTAGCTTTAGAGAATTTGTCATTTCAGCATTTCGTTTCTCCTCTGTTGCTGACATTATTTGTATTTTTGTTTACATCTCCCGATGACAAGTCATCTGTGACTCTGAGCGGTGTGCCGTGAGCTGGCATGATATGACATAATGCAAGAGCTGAGATAGCCCAATGCTTCTATTTTAGTTTGGAGGGTATTTTAAACTTTAGGTTATCCAGGAAATTTCTGAAATATTTGTCTTCATTCCAGGCCAGAATGAAAACAATTTTTGAAATGTCGGAAGTTCCCCTGAAACAAGTAGCGAGAGCTTCCAGCTCCGCCACCGTGTGTGACAGGGCGGCTGGTGGGGAGGCCCCAGCCTCGTGCAGGAGGGTGGCAGTGGGCACTGGGGAGCAGGGAGTGGGTTTCTGTGTGCCAGGACATCCCAGGAGGGACCTGTGGTCGCTTTACAAACCCACTCTGGTTTGTGGGGCACCAGCCCAGGGAGGGAGAGGCTCATCGGGGCTGCAGGCAGGAGTGGTCTGTGTCCGAGCCACCAGCCCCAACAAGGCTGAGCTGCTGTGGGACAGACAGGGCTCTGCAGGGGCCACAGGAAGCTGGGGTCCACATTTCTGTGTGTCTGGGTGGAAAGTGCTATCAGGTTCCCAAAGTCTTTGCCTTTGCCTCTGCGCTGAGACACACAGCCCTCAGAGCTTTGCTTTGTGTACTCTGGGAACCGACAATTTGTAAAGACACGCTGCTGGGCTAATCCTTCATCAGCTCCTGGAGCGGACACCAGCTGGGATCTGGCAGCTCCCTCCCTTCTCCCACTTCAGCCTGCTAAAGCAGTGAGTGTCTGTAACCAGTAGCTCACAGGTTTTGACTTATACGCAAAGCAGAGCAGCAGCTTTCCCAGCCGGCAGCCAGGACCGCACAGGCACCTCGTCCTCCGCGCCGGGTGTCAGTGCTGGCCATGCCAGCAAGGGGTGTGTGCCCTGTGGGTCCTGGGGGTGATGCCAGCCTCGGTGCTGAAACCGTCTTGGATCTCTGCTGGCATCAGAGCCACTGTTATGCCCTGGAGATGCTCTCAGGGAAGGCAGCTCTTCCCACAGCACGGTTTGCTGTTGCTCTGCTCCACAAGCTGCTGCATCAGGGAAGAGATAAAATTAGACTCTAAAAAAGGCACCTTTCGCTTTTCACTCAGGAAACCTCATGAAGGGGCAAAGGGTCAAGGGTCTCTTGCCCATCACCTCGTGCACAGAGCTCTCCCACAGTGCCTCAGGGTCCCCTGTGGGTGGGGTGGCCTTGGGGAACTGAGGGAGCTGGATGTCCACCAGGCTTATCCCTGGAAAATGGGATTGCCTTGTAGCCCGTGCTGGGGAGGTCCCAGTGCCATTGCTTGGCATGTACAGCAGGGCCCCAGATATCAGGAAAACTCATTTTGAAGCTGCTTGAGGTCTGTCAGAGCAAATCAGTTGCAGTTTCAGCAGCCACTTGTTCCTGCTTTAACCCTGGGAAAGCAACTGGGCTACAAATATTTACCTGATGAGGTAAACCATCAATATCCTTGAAACCTACATTTAAAAGTACTGGACTGGAGCATCTTTTGGGTTTCAGTTTTTCCCCTGCTGATTCGTTTCACAATATGCCAGAAGGATGGCTTGAGTTAGGGCTTTGGCAGAGGCTTTTATCATGATGGATATAGTGGAGGATAGAAAAGAAATTTGGTTATCAAAGGATGCCAAAACTCTACTTCCTAGCACATACATTCAATAATGCAAAAGTTCTCCTTTAAAGGTCTCCTTAGAACAAATCCCAGTCATCAAAAGACCCACGGAGATAAATTAAATTACATTTTAATAGTGGAGAATTCATTCCTGGGCCAGGCGCAACAGTGAAAGTATGTTCTCTCTTAGGCAAAAGTAGCCTCATCTCCCATCAAAACTCTGAATGCTACCATATGAAAACATTAATTAGAAATGAAACCCCAAAGTTCCCAGGGCAGAGGCACTATGAGAGGCTGTGGCAGCACCCGCTCCACGGCCCCACCTCCTGCTCTGCTGCCCCAGGGTTGCTCTGGCCACGGTCTCGCTTGTCCTGCCTGCTCTGGGATTGGCGTGTTCTGCTCTGCCTCCTGAAAAAGCCACTCCTGACCCATCTCTTTCTCATGCCATTGTCCTGTAAATATTCAAAATACTCACAAACGCTCCCTGTGCAGACACAGGTGTTTAAAGTGGCTGGTGTGTGCACTGAGTGCCACAGTGCGGGATGATGCAGGGTGGCGATGCAGGGTGGTGATGCAGGGTGATGGGGAGTGATGGTGGATGATGAGGGTGGTGATGAGGGGTGATGCAGGGTGATGATGCAGGGCACAGGCTGGGCCAGCCTCACCTCGAGGTTCTGCATGACAAACATGTCCAAAAACTGAAAGAAAGGGGGAAAAGGCAGAAAGAGAAAGGGCAGAGCTGCTGTAGCAGCACTGCCTGTCCCTGCCACCCAGGGAATCAAGGCAGCCATCCCACCCTTCACTCCTCATCCTCCCCATCTCAGCCTCCCCTTTCCCCTTGCCCCGGCCCTGGGAGCCTGAACACCACTCCCTGCCTTGGCCTCCTCCATCCCGGCCTCATCCTGCAGCGCCAGGCTGGGCCTCACTCTTCTTCGTGTCTGTACAATGACCAAAACCCCTGGGCAGAATTAGCTGCTTGCCGAGCACTGCATCCAATTAATTATATAGTTTAGCACACAATACGTAGACATTTCCCATCCACACCAGCAAAGCTCCCGGCTCTGCTGGAAACCTCTGCAGAGCCTCTGCGCATCAGAAGGTGGCCGGGCACAGGCTGAGCTGTGTGCCCTCGGCACGGGGCACGGGAGAGTCTCGGGCTGTAATTAGAGTAATTACAGGTGTTCTGCAAATGGCTCAGAACGTAGCAAAGTGAGCACGTCGCTACGGCTTTTGCTGCACAAGGATATCCCCTCCACAGGTTTCTGGCAGATCTGCTTGGCTGGTTTCAGCACAGTGATGCTCCTGGGCTCACCTGAGTGGGTTCCTGCCCGGGGGATGTGTGTCTGCTGTTAGTGAGGACACATGGACAGGCACTGCTCACCCTTTGGTCTTGTGTGGGTACCACCTGGAGCACCAGCATCAGTGCTGTGGGTCAGCAAGAACTGTGGCAGGTGACCCGTGGGGCTCTCGGGACTCCCTAAGTCACCAGCCTGTCCCCACGCAGCGATGGGAGCCCACAACAATTACAGGCTTCCTGCGTGTCCTGCCTCTGGGATTTTGTCACACATGATGTCCCACATCTGCGACTCACCAGTTGGGGATGGCAGTGCTATTTCCATGTCAAGCTGTAGCTTTTTTACCCCCAGCCGTTCCAGGGCTTACAGCTATTGTGTGGGGTTTTTAATGTTGCAAGAATTTATATTGGGAAAAAAGTGCCTTCTTTTTCTTTTTTTTTTTCCTCAATGCCTTGGGAAATGTCATCCAGCAGGAATGTTCCCAAGAGCTGATCATGGCCGAGAGGAGGATGGGCTCGAGCAGGGATTGCATGCCCAGCTTCCATTCCTGTTTCCAGCCTCCCAGGACCAGGTCTTTGGGCTGTGGCTCCCGTGGGTGCCCCATCTCTGCTCTCCAGGCTCTGGCCCGTGCTCCTGGGGAACCTCTGCAGCAGCAGCAGCAGCAGCAGAGGCAGGAGGGAGGAGCAGATGCCTGGAGAGGGACAAGCAGCTCACAGGGCCACTCCTGCTGCAGAGGCTCTTGGTTTCGTGTCCTCTTGGCTGTGCCAGTGGCCTCTTCCTCTTCCAGCTCTGGATGGAGTTTACAAGAAATGCTGGAAGTCCCAGCCCTGTGGTGTGTCATCATTCAGGCTTCTCTTTAATAGCGTCCCAAAGTAATTTATTTTTCCCAAACATCAAAGCCCCCTGAGCGATGCTGGGAGAGGCAGGGCTTTCCCCCAAGCCCTGGTGGTTCCCACACCCCCCTGCCTTGCTCGTGGGGGCTTCACACCCTCCTTGGCTATCCTGGGAGAGCGATGGTCTCAGGTGGGGCTGTGGAGAAAGGGGAGGCAGAGCTGTGACACTGCACACAAAAATGAGTAGGCGGATCTTCCCCACTGAAAATACAAATGAGATGTATATTGATTGCCCCGTTGTGAGGGTGCTGATGCCTCTTCTGGGCTCAGCATCACATCACAGACAACTTTCACAAGACTGAGGAGCAGGGACAAAGGGAAAAAGAATAATGAGGAGAAAGGAATAGTGGAAAGATGTGAGTCTGCATGTGTTTCTCTTCTGTCAGGATCGAGAGCTGCTCCCCACCCTCCAGCATGCTGGGGATGTGGTGGAGCAACTCCTCAGTGGGACCCCCCATGCCCAGGGTGTCCCCCTGTCCCCTTCGCACTGCTCTCCTCCCCAGCTGCAGGAGTTTTGTAGAGGGAATTTACCAGAAGCATTGCAGCAGCTCCTGGCTCTGCAAACACAGTGCACTGCTGTCCCTGCCAGCACGCCATGCTGGTTTGCCTCAAGGTATCTGCAAGATCCGTCCTGCTGTGATCTGTAACAATATTGGGATTAAATTAGCTTCCCTGAGCTGCAGAGGGGTCAGTGTGTAAGGCCGCTGGTTAATCCAGCAGGCCAGAGAGAACAGAAGCCTCCCTGCATTTGGAAAGGAAAACAACGGGGTCTGTTTGCAATCCGTGGAGCTAATTCAAACAGCATTCCTCAAACAACAGGGGAAAAGGGCCTTCAGAGCAAATGGGAAAGGAGTGTTTCCCAACATGTGCATAACATCCCTCCTTGGGGAGAGGGGAAATGTCCAGACAGCATGGGTGAGGTGTCAGAAAACCTGGCAGGCAGGAGAAAGGGGTCTGAAGAGTTGGGCAGCTGGTGGGGCACATGGGAACTAACCCCCGCCCTGGGCACGGCAAGCCCAGAGCAGGTCAGTCCTGCCAGACCCCACGGGGAGCACCCGGCTGCTGCCTGCATAACATCTGGGGCAGGATGGGGCATCTCATCCCACCCGGCTCTGTGGGTGATGGGATCGTGCTCTCCTGTCACCCAGAGAGAGGTTTACACTGCAGTAATTACGGCTCTGCAGCTCGTGGCTCTCAGCAGCACCAAATTGGGATGACAATCCGGGGGCAATCCTGGATGGAGATGCTTCCTGCACAGGCCACTGCCAGGCTGCCAGTGCCGCCGCCTCCGAGAGCAGCCGGCGAGCAGCCCTGGCTGGATGAGAGCCCGGGCTTGCTTGGGAAGCAGAGGCATGCCCGGGTGATCCTATCAGGAAGGCAGCTCCACATCCCCTGGCTCCCACATCTCCTGTGGAAGGCGTTATCCCGTGTGCCCTTGTGCCTGACCCTGCCGGGAGCACAGTCGCTGTCTTGCAGCCAGAGCAAGTGTCACACAAGTGAGTGGGCACTGGGAGAACCCTGTTCCTGGCACTGCAGGCTGCAGGTGTGCAGGTGTTTACAGTTTACAATTACAAATAATTGCCAGGGCTATCAGTCATCCTGCAGCAGAGAACCCTCAGAGCAGCAGACCAGAGCAGAGCAGAGCTCTCATCAAGGCTGGGAGAGTCACAGACACTTCAGGACGTACTTGCTTGCCTTCTGCTTTCTCTGCGAGTGTCTTTGCTGCTTTTTGCTTATGCTCAGATATTATCAAAGGCTGATGAGGCACCGGGGATGAGTAATGCACCCTCTGTGCCAGCTGGGAACTTGTAGGCACTGGTAGGGTTAATGTGGGTCTGACAGAAGCTGTGGTGCTCAGTGCTGGAGCTGCTGGGTGCAGACCTGGATGCTCCCCCTGCCCTCAGCTGCACCCTGGGCTGAAGGACATGGCTCCTGGATGTCCCTATGGTCCCTGGGCAAGGTGGGCCTTCCATGGAGAAGAGCCCTTTCCCCTTGCTGAGAGAGGGCAGGAACTATAGAGGGATGAAACTGGACCAAAAAAATTGACACGCTTTTAAAGTCAGGGAGAACAACCCACTTAAAGGGCAGGCTGGGGGGTGTGGGGGAGTCAGCAAGGTTCTCCCTCAGCTTTGTGCAGGGCTGCTGTGCTTGTGTCGCCGCTGGAGGAGCCCAGGGTGCCAGGCACCTGCTGTGGGTGTCAAGGAACCCTCCAGTGAGAGCTCTGCTTTCAATCTGGAGCCACTTAGCGTCTTACCCTGCAAAAATATGGAATTCCATGTCCTCTTGTACAGGAGAGAAACAACCTGTTTAGGATTAATTTAGGGTCAGCCTGAAACAGCCATTAGCTGAAGAAAACCAACCCAGTAGATGAGCTCCTGTCAGAGGGGGAAGAAATGTGGGACTTGATGCTGGATTTACTGTGAGGGCGTTAAAGCAGGATTTAGTGGGATTTTCCACCCTCTGCAATGACACCTCTACCACCAGGGCACTGCAAGCACATCCCTTTGCCTTCTGCCAGACCCGCTGCTCCGTTGGGTAATTCCTGCCATGACGGTAGCCCCGCTCCTGCCACTGGGTCTGTCAGCATTGCCAGTTCAGAGCTCTGTCTTCAGGGTTTATTGCTCACTTATAAGCATTTGCTCCAGACTGAAACTTGATCTACAGCTGTCAACTTGGGGCCACAGTTCTGAAAGAGCGGAGGGTTGGCTGTTCAATAGCAGCATAAAATAAAGATCTCCGGTTCATCAGACTTTTCATTCTTATAGTCAGTGGAGTGTTGTTGTCCCAGAGCAACATGTGATGGTATTTGAGAATTTCCTAGAATAAAAAGTAAAAAGGTCCAAATATAAATGGAAAAAGGTCTTCAATAGGGAGACTTGCAGCAGTGACTGCTGAGCATCTGCCAGCATTCAGAACACATTCACAACACTCTTGTGAGATAACAAGGATCTCAGTGATATCATTTACAAGTGGAAAACAAGGGATATTTAACGAGGTGTCAAGGAAAATTCAGGATGAATAAAACTTCCATGTACATGTGCATTGAAACACACACAGAGCAAAGGAAAAGCTGCAGAAAGGGTGGGTTAGCCCTCTTGCCTGTTTTGGGTTATTTTGCACCTTTGTGTTCACACCTGCCCCCACTGTGCACAGCAGGGAGGATGGAAATTGTGTGAGGAATTCATGAGGATCTCCAAACCAGTGTGTCTGGGGGGCTGCTTGATGTTATGTCCTTATCCATACCCTTGCCCTCCTCTTCCTCAGGGTTGTTGGGTCCATACTGAGTCCCACTGAGCATTTCAGGCCTCGTGCCAGTGGCTGTCAGGGATGCTCAGGGCCCCATCTTCAGTGGGGGCTCGTGGGCAGCAGAGTGTCAAAGGGGAACTGCCCTGGCCCCAGTGAGGGACCCAGGAGGGATTCAGGAGCCACTGTAGGACCTGTCACATCCTTCGAATGAGCCCATGCCCTATGGCTTCCAGCTTGGAGCTCTGTGAGCTTGGGGAGTCTGTCCCAGGGCACCTGAGTGAAGCAGGGTCTGTCCTGCAGCCCTCCTGGACACCCCAGCTCAGGCAGAGAAGGAAAAGGAGCTGACAGCCCCAGGAGGAGAGCTCCTGGGCTGCTCAGGTGTGCTGGAGGGCAGGTGTACAGGCAGCCCCACCACAGCCACGCTGCTCTCCTGAGCAGGAGCGTTTCCTCCTGCTGCGCAGCCAGCGGTGGAAAAACAACCCGGCAGTGAGCTTTTTGCCTTCGTGCCTTCCCCCCTCCAGAGGATAATAAGCTGCTTTTAATATCTGACATGTTTATTAACAGATGCAGTTGTGACAGCTGATGACTTCATATGCCACTTACCACTGAAATGTTAGTAATAACTCAGAATTAACTGTCATAAATAAAAAAGACTACAAAGACAACTCGACGGTGTGTCACTCTGCAGTAATTTACTGAGACCCCATTGGCTCTGGATGTGAGGCTAGAAGGTCCTTTGTGGAGCTCCAGTCCGGGTTTTGCAACAGTCACAATATTTTGGCTGGATATTGTCTTAGGAGGTGGTACTAGTGGGGTGGAATTCCCTCATGCAGGAGTTTGCACTGGATGCCTTTACAAAGCTGAATACTCTGGTAATAATAATAATAAAAAGCCCCTACCCGGTGGATGGGGATGGAGTCTACGGATTGAGACCAGGATTTATTAATGTGCAAATTGCTCTGATATGATCACATACTTTCTGCTTTGCATACGCAGGGAGCAGCGTGGGCTGATGGAGTAGGAACTAGCCTGAGCGATCTTTACGAGCTGAGATCCTGCACATCGCAGAAGGGTTTGTTTCTCTGCGCAAAAGCTGGGACCCTGTTAGAGACCTGCTTTAAAAAAAAAAAAAGTGACCAAAATACCCAAATGCACCAGACTTCTTCATGAACTCGCCATGAATATATTTTTCTTTTTTTTTTTTTTTTTGACAGAAACCTGTGTGTAACTTTCTCTGGAGGAACCGAAGATTTTTGTAGTTGGTCTTCTAGTATTTTAAATCTGAGAACCCAGTAGAGTCTTTTCCGCAGAGATGAGGGAGTGACAAGTCGGAGGTAAGGGCTTCAGCATGCATGTTTGTGTCGATGGAGCTTTTGCAATGTGGGCTGCTAATGAGGAACGCGAGCCGTGTCAGCATCCGACTGCGGGTTTGCCTTGTGCAACGTGGATAATGAGTTCAGACAATGAGAGCTGTGCGAAATCGCAGCGCGATCTGTGCGATCCACGTCCCCCCCTCCCGCCCGAGGTGTGCAGGGAATCTGGGCTGCTGCTTGTGTCCCCTGACACCGTGTTACTTTCCCGTTCTGGGGAAGCGGACAGGGAGAGCTGGGTATTGATCAGCTCGCTGGAGCTCGCTGCTGATCCTGGACCAGCTGCGGGGTCCTGCCGGCCGCGGTGCAGCGAGTGGCTGTGCCCTGCTGCCCTCCCACTGATCCCAGCGGTGGGGGAAATGGGGGGACGGGGCAGCTGAGCAGCTGCTTGTGTCAGTACTGCTGCGGCTGTGCCTAACCCAGCCCGCTGCCAGGTGCCCATGGCGGAGAGCGTGGGGTAAGTACGCGCTCCTTGGGGTTTCGGATGGGGGATCAGCGGAGAAATGGTTAATAGGGATCACGGCGATAATTAGACGTGGTGTGAACACCCGGGTGTTGATGTGCAGGGGAAGTGCTGCTGGATCTGGTGCTGGCTGCTGTGGGTCAGCCAGGGCTTCCGCAGCCTCGCTGGGACACAGCTCCCCAGTGAGGGCACGGGTCAAGGTGACACTTCAGCTTCAGTCCTCTGGCAGGAGGATCCCTCAGAGCTGGGATGCTGTGAGACGTGGTTGTGGGTGACCAGGGAACGGTCACCCCTGGGCTGCTGGAGTGTGTTGTAGGCTCAGGCATGTGTGTTCCCTTGAATGGCCCTGGGGACAGAGGAGGGATGTTCAGGTCATGCAGTTTTGGTTTGAAGAGGTGCCTTACAGTAAAAGACATTGAAATAGGGCAATACTGGCAGAAGAAAACACTGCATGACAAGGCAGGCATAGAGCCTCCACTCTCCTGCACAGGGGTCAGCAGGTACCTGTGCAAAAAATCCTGTTGCCTGAAAGTCTGTGAACTTGGGGCAGTGCTTACAGTGCTATTTAGGGTGGCCAGGTCTGTGCTGAGATCCCACCGGGACTGGGCACTTGCAGTGAAACATCTGCCTGGAGGATTCTCCAGCTGGAATCGTTCTGTCCGAAGTCCAACAGTGACCCTGGAGCAGGTGAGCTCCTGACTCCATCCCCTCATCCCTGCTTGTGGGGCCAGGGCTGCAGGGGCTGGGTGGGAGGTTGGTGGCAGCACTGCAGGCCTGGGAACGCCAGTGCTTTGACATGCCTGGAAACCACCCTGGAAAAAAGGCTCGTTTCAGCTGGATCAGCTCCCTGGCCCCTGCGCAGCCGCTGCGAGAGCAGCAGCACCACCCTGAGGGACGCAGCAGGGAGGAGCTGGCGTGGGGAGCGCCCGCTCTGGAGGTGCAGGGCAGTGACCCCCTGAGCACAGCCAAAACGAGCCAGCCCTGCCAGTGTGTGCAGGCAGAGCAGAGCTGAGCATAAAGCCCATGTTTCCATTACCTGGGCTAGATGTGAGCTGGCAAAGCTCTGCTTGCACTGCAGGGCTGAGACTGCAGCGAGCAACAGAGCTGGGGTGCAGGTCAGCCCCCTCCAGCCTGTGGGGACAGCCCTGGAGTGGGACAAAGGGGACCATGGAGCTGAGAGAATTGGCACCGGCAGCAGAGACCCTTCCCTGGGACGGTGTGAGGGTGACCTGTTGTCTTGCCAAGAATGGAAGTGCCTGTCTGCCTAAGACCTGGCAAACACAGACAGACTTCCATTGGTACCCACCACCAACCTGCCTCCAGGAGGATCCTCGGGGATTGCAGCTTCCCCACACAGAGCGGGGCAGCAGGGCTGGCTGCAGGATGCCCTTCATTGCAAACCACCCCGAGCACTGCCAGGCCTGCAGAGCTCAGAACTTAGTCCGCCCATACCAGCGATGCAGGGTGCTGTCACCCCACAAAAAGGCAGAATTTGGATGTGCTCAGTCCAGGCTGGCAGCAGCAGCTGGTCTGGAGGACACCCTGGCTGCCCAACTGCTCCCTCTGTCCAGTCAAATGCCCAGTCCTGCCCCATGCCCAGGACTGAGGCCGTGGGTCATTTTTCTCAGTTTGTCTTCCTCTGCTGCTGGAGTTCATGCTACTCCTGGCTCTGTAGGGCTCATGTTTCCCAGGCAGTGACGTCTCTCTGGGAGAGCCAGAGCACCGGGAATCCCTGCAGGAAGCTCCACTTGGCAGATGGTTCCCGTGCACATGGCCAAGTGGAAAGCCTCAGGTGCTGCTCAAGGCTCTGTCCTGGACTTCGGGCTTCGGCTCTGCCTCTCCCTGGAGAAGCAGATCAGCCCAGTGTCTATGGCTCACCGGGCTCCTTCGAGCCTGGAAATTTATGTTTACAAAGCCAGCATTCAGGGTCGGGGGTGGAAGGAGCTCTAAGCACTTGTTTGGACACATTTACATCAAAATAAGAGGGGAATTGGATATTGAGTTGAATCTGTGCACTCCTGTAGGAGGAGCCTCAGCACCCCGGCTGTGTTTCCAGGTTTGCACTCCTGCAGGGTCCCGGCAAGCAGGGTTGTACCTGACGTAATGTGTCCACCCCACACATCCTTGAGCACCTGCTGAGCATGTCCCTGCTCAGCAATGGGCCTTTGGCGGTGGCTGGGGAGCCCTTCTGGGGAAAGAGCAAAGTTTTCAGTGTCCTGGTCTGTGCTGCCCCGAATTGAGCTCTTCTGCATTTCCTGGTCAGAAATTTGCTTTGGTTCTGTTGTTCTAATGACTTTTGTCGGCATTTGATGAGGTTTTTGATCTGTAGGAGTCTCAAGCCCACCTGAGCTGCACAGGTTGGCTTTCCCCATGACTATAGCCAGATCCCCAGGCATTGTTTGCTGGGACAACTCCAGTGCAATTCCACATGCTGCTCTGGTTCTGTGGAGAAGCAGCAGACACGGATCCTGCAGCCCACCCCAGGGCTCTGCCTCCTCCTCCTCCGGAGTGTGCTGCCTCTGTGCTGGCACGAGTGCCATGGAAATCCCCCCAATAAAAAACATTTCCGGATGTTTTACAGTGCTGAAGCACAGGCGCTCCTGGAGGGAGGCCTGTGGCACTGTGGATCACAGGGTTGCTTGGAGCAGCTGCCGTACCAGGCACTGCACGAGGCAAGTGAGGAGCTGGTGCTGAGCAGGCAGGGGCTGGGGTGCTGCTGACCCCCAGAGCAGCTCCCACAGGCAGCACCCTCTCCTCGGTGTATTCCCCATCAGCGGGTCACAGCACAGCTCCAGAGATCCGGGGAACGCAGTGCAGGAGTTGGTGGAAGGAGTCAGACCTCAACAATGCTGTTGGAGAGCTCTGCTGCCAGATTGGGCTTTATTATTTTATTTATTTTTTTTTTTCAGTGGAGTTTATGGGTTGGGGATTTTGCAGAACTTGGCACTGGGATCTAATATCAAATGAGGACCTTCTGGTTCGGAAATTTGACTTAATGCCGCCGTCTTTTATTGCTTCAAGGATTAAGCAGAACAAAGTGGCTCTGCCTGTGCATGTGCAGAGACGTTTGTTGGAGGAGTGTGAGACACCCTGTGGCAGCAGTGACGGCCAAGCCAAGCGTGGTGGGACCTTCCTCCATGGAGGGTTTCACAGTGCTGCTCCCGAAGAATTAGCCCTGCCAATAGGAAAACAACTGTTGGGAATGGAGTGAGAGAGGGGGACTTTCCCAAAGAGAATGAGGGCCCAAACCCTCTCCCTGCAGCCTCGGCTGCCTCCCTCCCATGGCAGGGCTGGTGGAGCAGGCAGGGTGCTCTGCCATGGGGTCACCAGCACTGGCACAGCAGGCACCGGGCTCGGGGAGCACCAACACTGTGGGCACATCCCTGTGTGCCCATAAAATGGGGACAATGGTGCTGCCTATGATAGCTGGCTGCCATCACTGGTGTTTGAGGGGCTTGTTGAAAGTTCCACAAGGGCAGGCAAGGGAATGTGCTGGCAATGTGGAGCTGCTGCTGCCACCCAAAACCTCCCAGGAGAGAGGCTTTGTGCTTGGGCTGGCAGAGCTCAGAGTGAACTTTCCTGGGTGCCGCCCTCAGTGTCGGGCTGGGAGACCAAAATAACCCAAGTTCAACCCCGTGAAACCCCGACTCCTCCTGCAGGAAACCTGTTCCTGCATATTCACAGCCCTCACTGGCTACCAAGGAGAAATTCCAACTCCCTATCCAGCTCTGGGACCTGGAAACCCGAGTCCCCCCCCTTCACAGCTGGTGCCCAGCCAGCAGTTGGCAGCAACCTGGCAGTTCCCAGGGGTTCATTCCTGCTGCTGCTGTAATTGGGCTTGTCCTGCCTCCAGCATCTGGTCCTTCTCTCCCAGGCTCAGTAAACCTTTGGAGAGCCCGTTTACATTACCAGTCCCTGGTACATTCAGCAAGAGGCAATATATCAGCAATTTAGTTATTGTGGATTAGGTCTCAAATATCCTGGGGATATAATCTTGGTCTTTTTCACCTTGTGTGTAGGAGGACTAATGGCAAATTATCTGGATGGTTTACATTTTCTGGTTTGTATTGGAGCTCCCAAGGACCAATTTATCCTGATTGAATTGCAAACAAGGCTTAGTGCCATCTCAGACTCAGGGGCCAGGTCTCTCCATAAATGAATTCAGAGCAATTCAGGTTACCCCAAATTCTTCCTGTCGATGGGATAATGGCATAAATCCTGCTAATGTTTAGACTGGAAATTGTTTGCAGCAACCTGAGCTTGACTGATGGATGCAATAACAGAAAGAATCATAATTCGTTTCCTGAGGTGATTGTAGCGAGAGCTGGCAGCCCGACCCTTCTGCTGCAGCCCCCTCCGGTGGGCTCATCACAGACTCCGAGTGCTCAAGGAGGAGATTTGGAAATCTGCGGATCGTGTGTCTGCTGTGGCACTGGCTCTGCAGCACCCAGGATGGGATGCCAGTGGCCTCTCTGTGATGAGTGGGCAGTTGTGGCCAAGCCCAGGCTCTCTTCAGGCTAGAAAGCAAGGAAACGAGACAAAAAGAGTGTGCTTGTCTAGTTTGTGCTGCGGCCCCAACGTTTCCCCATGGCACTGCACAAGCCCTCGGAGGTGGGGTATGTGGCACAAGCTTCACACTGGCTCTTGGCACGCTGGGGCTGTGTTTGCTCCTTCCGGACATCCATCCCTGCTGCTGTCCCCGCGCTGGGGGACCGTGCCCAAACTGTGAGTGTTGTGTAAACACGGCGTGTGCTTCCTGCGAACGCGCTTCACCCGCAAAGCCGCCGTAATTAAAAGCCGGGGGCAGGCGGAGCAGGCAGCACCGGAGCCCTGGCGCTCCTTTGGGCACAGTTTGGGCTCTGATGTGCTGCTGACCGTGCCCGGGGTCCTCTGGCCGTGCCGTGCAAAGCCACCTGTCCTGAGAGTCCCTCCTGGGGAGCCCCGCACCACGGTCAGGTCCTCGCACAAGGTGCGGAGGGGCTGGGGAGGGATCCCCGCTCTGCACAGCTCTCTGCTCCATAAACACTCCCACAGCTCGGCTTAAGCACTTGACAGTGTTTATAAAGCAGCTTGCAGCAAACAGGCTTGGAAGTGCAGAACAAGTTGGTGTTTACACAAGTGACTAATTATTTATTTGAAAATCCTGCGGACGAGCCGTGAGCTGTAACGACAAGCACATGGGGAGCGCTGGGCTCCTGCCCCGGCAGCCGCAGCGGGGACACGGTGAAAAGTTCAGAGCCACCGGGGTCGGGGGGACAGTGGCAGTGCCCCACAGCGCCCGGTGATGGCACAGGTGAGCCGGCACTGCCGGCAGGTGCCTGCGCCGGGCACAGCTCAGTGATGTCGCATGTGCTGCCACAAAGCCCGGCAGTACCTGGGTCGCATCCCCCTGCAGCAGCTGCCTCAAGGTGCTGCTGGGGCAGCCCCCTCCCTCCAGATGTTCAGCTGCCACAGCCATAACCACCCTCAGGGGGGATGCTTGGGCCGGTGGCCCCTCGGCGGATCCCCCATGCCAGGGTGGGCACTGGAGAGGACTGGCTGCCCAGGGCTTGTGTCCATCCCTGTGGCCAGGCTCCCTTCCAGCACTGTTGCCACCAGTCATTTGGGGCATCGGTGATTGCGCAGTTATTATAAAGGGATTAAAACAATTTTCTGTTTCATTTGACTTCACAGAGCGAGTGTTGCTGCCTTTATTCTCACACAATGGCTGCCGTTGGCGGGGCTTTGCTCTGCCAGCTGCAGAGACAAGCTGGGCCCTGCCTGGCAGTGGCAGAGCTCTTGGTGCAGAGCCTGAAGCTCAACCTTTCCTGCATGTTGAGCACAGGGAAAACCACCTGAAAACCACAGGGGAAAATGCCCCTGACCAACAGTCAGGCAGAGCAAAAGGGCTTGGGCATTCCCAGGCAAGAACAGGGCATGTGGAGTCCTGGCCACCAGCTGGCCATTGGGCAACTGCCCTCTGCCTGGGCTTCCCTTGGCTCTCCAGAAGCACATGCAGAGCCGTGGGTTTGCTGCACGCAGTCCTGCAGGTGTTACAGTCCCATCAGCCTGTCCTGCCATCCGCGCTGGGCCACTCCTTGCCGTGGTTGACGAGGGCACTGTGGCACTCACAGCAGGACCATGGGACACAGCGAGCCTGGGCAGAGCAGCTCCTGCTGACCCTGCCCTGCGCTCCAGGGAATGGCAGCTGGGAGGTTTGGAAATTCCCTCGGAGCAGAAACGGGGCATTTTGGGCAGCGCATGGAGGATCCCGCCCCGTCCCCAGACAGCCCCTGCCCCAGCTGGGGATTGCAGGCTCGCTCTCTGCTCGACTACCAGCCCCAGAGGTTGCCCACTTGATGGGAAACATCTTGTGTGCTTGGCACCCACAGCGGCCATCTGCTGCTCGGGGAGGGCGGCCCAGGGGTCTGGCTCTATTTTAAACAAGTTCCAGCTCTAACTGTTTGCAGCACTGGCAGATGGCAAAGCGTTTTGACGGGTGCTCGCTATTAGCAAGAGGGACCTGTGGATGAGCCTGGAGCGCAGTCCTCCCCACGCTGCTCTGGGTGCCACCAGCACTCCCAGTTCACCCCCCACAGCTCCTTGGTGCTTGCCCCCAGCATCGTGGGGGTGATGCTGGCTGTCGAGTTAACCTGTTCTCCTCTTTCTTTGCAGTTCCTGCCAGTGCACCTGGAAACTGCGAGCAGCTAACGCCCGCTGCCAAGCCCCCGATGGGACTAGGGCTGAGCTCCTGCTCTGCTGACAGGGATGAAGGTAGAGCCATGTTACCTGCTACCTAAGCTCGCTGGTGCTGATGCAGTTTGTGGATATGGTCCCAGGCCAGGCTCCGTGCACGGACTCTCAGCTCTGATCCCGCCTGAGACGTTTTAGCGGCAGCAGAGACCCCCAGCTGTGGAGCGGGCTGCCCCGACCACCCCGCGACGGAGGGCCTGCAGCGCTGGAGAGTTACTATGCAGCTTGGACTGCTTGTGGTGGTGGTTTTTCTAAGCTCGATGGATCTAACAGGCAGCAGCAAAGTGGTGAAGGGCAAGAGGCAAAGACGAAGTATGTATGAAATGCTTTTCTTCTCTACTTCCTCTCTCGATGCCACGTGGGTCGTGCAGGTGTGAGGGTGTTCACAACACAGGGAGCTGGGCAGGGTCTGCAGAGCTCCCCCAGTCCCGGTCCTGGGCAGAGACACACAGTGCCCTGTCCCACCAGAACCGCCACAGCCCCGAGGTCACGGAGGGGTCAGTTATCCCCCCAGCCCAGAGGGTCCCTGGCTTGGGGCTCACGCGGGGCAGGTTTGGCACAAGAGCAGCCCACAAGCGTTTGCCCTCCTTTATGTAAGCTCGTGTTAGAACTGTTTCACATTAAAACTCTTTTAAATTAAATTATAGAAAATTGATTTTATATTGGAACTGGGACCGCTGAGCCCTGGGAGAACAAGGAAAACCTGACATCATGGCTAATGCTATAAAGGGCAATTTCCAGCGAGGGCCCAGTTTATACCTTTGCCATGGATGCAGAGCTTGGTGCCATGGGCCAGCGCTGCGGGAGGGTCGGGGCCACATCCCCCAGGGGGCCCTCCGTACAGGGGCCAGGGACCACAATGCCAAATGGGGTCCCAGCCCAGACCCTGTGAACCCTCCTGGCAACCGGGGAATGGAGGCTGTGGGATTCCTGCTGGGGACCCCCCTTCTTTTTGTGTCACTTCCCAAGGCTGTGGCAGCCCCCTCACCCAGAGATCTGGCAAGGGGCGGGGGCAGGCAGCAGGGAGGTTGCCAGGCTCTCAGGTCACAGCGAGGGGACAGGGGAGTTCTCTTACCTCTCCTCCTGGCATGTGAACACTGCGCTGCTCTGCACTTGCTTTTGAAGTGTAGTAAACATGGTATTTAAAAGAACACATCTTTTAAATACATGGCTTTTCTATAAACAAGGACACGGCTTGCATAATAAACTAATAAAAATAACCTGCATTCTGGCCTGCAAAGAATGCGATTGGTTTCAAAACAAGCAGCATTTTATATGATAATTAAAAGCAGAAAACTCTCAAGACATGGGATTGAGTATTTTTCTTGGACTGAACATAGGAGCTGAGAACACATCTCTATTTTGGGGGCAGTGACATCTCCCGACTGCCAGAGAGAGTTTAACATAGGCAGGGTCAGAGCAAGCTCCAGCCTGGGACGCAGCATGGATGGAATTAGTGGAATGGTCTCGCTCCAGGGCCGCGTGCTCTGGTCCCCACTGCTCCTCGACGTGGAGGCACCGCCAGCTCCGAGCGGGGAGGCAGCGGGAGGTGCTGGACCCCTGGGCACGTGCCCTTCGTGAGTGTCTGCCCCGCGTGGGTGTCAGGGCTGATGGGCAGGGCTGGGAGGCAGTGCTGGGGGCAGTGCTGGGGCTCTGGGTACAGCTGGTGGCTGCTTCTGGGTCCTGCTCCTCACCCTTGCCACTGTCACGACTCTGTGCTCAGGGCATCGGGCACAGGGCTGGAGTGGTGCTGGGAGTGTGCCAGTGCTGCAGGACCCCAGCCCTCACTCTGCCTCAGTTCCTGCCCACGGTGCCAGTGGTTTGGGGACGCAGATCATGCCTGTGGAGCACTGGCAATAACCACCACCTCTCTCCTGCTCTTCCAGTCAGCACCGAGATGAGTCAGGGCTGTGCCAGAGGCTGCGACCTGTGCTCTGAGTTCAATGGGTGCCTGAGGTGTTCCCCCAAGCTCTTCATCCTTCTGGAGAGGAACGATATCCGACAAATTGGGATCTGCCTGCCTTCTTGTCCACTGGGATACTTTGGCCTTCGCAATACGGACATGAACAAGTGCATCAGTGAGTGTGGGGGCCAGAGGGAATGGGCACGGGTGGGTGGCAGAGCTCTGCAGGGCATCGTGTGCCTCCACTCGGGTGAGGGGAGGTGCTGTGGCTGCATGGAAGGGGAGAGCAGTGCTGAGCAGGGCAGCCACCTGCAATAACCCCACTCAGCACCACAGAGGCATGCTGTGGGCATGGGATCTGGCAGGACACTTGGGCAGCTCTGTTACCTGGGCTGCCAGACTGGCACCCTCTTTCTTTGGGAGGAGGGAGATCCTTTCAGCCATTTAGGTACTGCTCAGACAAGTGCCTTTTCTCCTCCCCTCCTGCTCACCACATCCAGGCAGCTCTGAGTGAGATCACTGGCCTGTGGCTGCCTCTTGTCACCAGAGCACCAGAAAGAGCTGGACATGGAAACATACGATCACTTCCCTGGCAGTTCCATGCACAGCACCCTCCTGGCAAGGTTTCCATCTAACTCCCTTTCTGTGCAGCCTATCCTGTACCTGCAGCTGCAGCTTCTGATCTTGCACTGCCCTGGACCTTGCACTGTCCCCTTTGGCTGACTGATGATCAGCTGAACACCAGCCCAAAACTTTCCCACCCTGCCTGATTCTCTCGTGGCAGCAGCTGCTGTGGGGTGTGAGAGCTGCAGCACAGGGCTCTCCTGTCCTGTATGGGGAATGGTGCAAAGAAAACTGACTTCTGAGTGGCACAGCCAGGCTGGCAGGATGCTCAGAGATGTCTCAGAGACCTGCCCTGACTGCTATAAGATCCCTTGGAGCCAGGACTGAGCTCTGGTTGACAGTGTGGATCTTCTTGAGCCTTTTGCTCGCATCAGACTGCATGATAGCTTTGGTGTTGTTTTTCTCCCCAGAATGCAAAATTGAGAACTGTGAGTCCTGTTTCAGTCGAAACTTTTGCACAAAATGTAAGGAAGGTTTGTATTTGCACAAAGGGAGATGTTACGTCACGTGCCCCGAAGGCTACGCTGCTGCCAACGGCACCATGGAGTGCAGCAGTCCTGGTAAGCGTGACCTCAGGCCCAGCCCTGTGCCCTGTTGTGGGTGGGGGTGACGGCACAGCCAGCCCTTCGTGGGGCAGAGCCCTCTGGGAGCCACCCTGGATGGGGAGCAGCCCCCAGTGTTTGTGAAGTGTGACCCAGAGCTGGTGCCGTGCAGCAAGGAAGGGGCTGCTTGGGAATTTAGGAAGCTGCTGGGGAAACACACATTCCCTTCCAGCCTAAGGTGCGGGGAGATGTGATGTTGTGCAAGGGCTCTGGGAAAGCTGAGGCAGCAACCCAGGAATGGGGAATTACTGCTGGGCTCTCTTGTTATCTGGCAGCACAATGTGAAATGAGTGAGTGGGGGCCCTGGGGGCCCTGCTCCAAGAAGAGGAAGCTCTGTGGCTTCAAGAAGGGCAACGAAGACCGGACACGGCGGATTCTGCAGGCTCCCTCTGGGGACGTGTCCCTGTGTCCACCCACCACAGAGGTGCGGCGCTGCACTGTGCAGAAGAGCCAGTGCCCCGAAGGTGAGCAGACACAGAGTGCCTCGCCATCCCTTCCCACACCCCCATATGGATTTGTCAGAGACAAATATTCAGCCCAATGTCCAGAGTCACAAATGCTCGTGCACCTTCCTACCCCTCTGTGGTGCAGGGGGGCACGATCTGACGGCAGCTAGGACGAGCCCTGGGTGAAAGGGGCACAGCCCCGCCCGGGGCGTGCTGCTCAGTACAGCTTGCTGCATGTCCCACAGGCTTTCAGCTGTGTTAGCTCCTTCCCTGGCAGAGAGCAGTTGATGGTGCATGCTTGTGAGCTGCTGTGATGGGAGTCGTCCTCTCTACCAGAATGCTTAGGTCTGTTTTTCCCAGGAATTTAAGCGTCCTCAGGATGAATTGTGGTTTGGTTTATTCCTGTTACAGGACAGACAAGGATTGCAGCTGGGTTGAGCGTTCTGAGGGAAAATGGTTCTGAGCAGTGACTAACAGCACAGGGATCAGCCAGTGAGGCAGGGGGAGGTGGACATGGACGAGCCATTCCCTGATGGCTTGTTCCATTGGGGAGCCCTCATGCTGCCTCTTTGCTTTACTGCAGGGAAAAGGAAGAAAAAGGAAGAGCAAGGAAAGCAGGATAGTGGAAACAGAAATCGGAAAGACACCAAAGACACTAAGTCTGGCACCAAGAAGAGGAAGAGCAAACAGAGAGGGGCTGTGGTGCCCACGACACCCGCTAGCCCTGCCCAGTAGCTGGCCCTGTGTGTCACCTGATGGCAAGACTCCATTGCTGCTATGTATATGAAAGCTTTATTGAACAGAGCACTGCTACACCACACCTACACATGTCCAGACAGACATATACTCCAGACTGACCCAGAGACTGACAGAGGCCACGCACACAACACTTAAGGAGGCGGCACACGCACCCCGCAGAAGGACACTGCTGAGGAGTGGAAGCGCACACGGAGGGGAAGCCCACGGCCCCAGGGCTCTGCGGGGACACTGCAGGGAGGAGAGGTGGAGCATGAGCCAGCAAAGGACACAGACCTGAGATTTCATGACCAAAGGCTTCAATTGGAGCCTGAGCATGTGGCCCCACATGGCCCCAGTGCAGCCCCACACAGCCAGGGGACTAGACTGGACTCACCTGGCTGCTTGCCCCAGCCTGGGACCTACACACACATGGCAGTGGCCTCTTTCTCTTCCCCCCACCCCTTATTTTGTGTTTTAAGCTGTATGACTTTATCATTGCAAATACATGTTAAAAGTTTGTGGTAAGAAGTCAGTGGTATCTGCCCTGAATCTGCTTCAAAGAATTATTTCAAATTAAAAAAAAAAAAAAAAAAAACAACAAAAAAACCCCAAAAACAAAATGACAACCAGCTTCCTGAGTGTGTGGTTCATACCTTGGCCCCTATGGAGGCTGGTGCCCCACAGGACAGAGGAAACTCATCAAAGCTTTAAGAAAATCCCAGAGAATGCTGCCAGCTGCACCGCAGCCACAAACCAGCCATCCTGAGAGGGGGACCCCAGCTGTGCCCCACGGAATTCCCCACTGAAGGATCTGCTTAACACACAGCAGACTGAGAAAATGAGAGTTTACGATGAACCACAGGTTGCCAAAACATTGTGACTCTGCTCGGACAGTCACAGCTGTGGGACCACTGACCGGGCTGGGGACATCCCAGTCCAGCTGCTGGACACCACCCCAGCATGTGGCAGGAGGGAGCAGGCGGGAGAGGGAAGGCACAGCTCGGGTTCTGCAGAAGAGAAACAAATTTTTAAGTTGGGTAGAAACTACTTGTCTGCATGCCACCGGCTGGAATTCCCCTGGATTCTCCTGCTCTGCATGAGCCAACGCCTGGGCAGAGGAACCAGGACAAGGACCGTGCAGGACAGACCCAGAGAGATCCACACAGGGTGCATGGGAATCCTGCCTGCTCTGCACGGGGAGTTCTACCTGCAGCAGTGTCAAAAGGTGCCACGTTGCTCACTGCCTTCGTATTTTAAAACGTGCTTCCCCTGTACAAATATGTGGAGACACATTTAATTCCTCCAGAGCTCAGCAAAAGCCCTCTGGTTTGGAGGGATGGAGTTGGCGAGGTGCTGTGGCTCCCAGAGATGTGCCTGGGGTGGATCAGGGACATGCTGCTGGAGCTCCAGCTCCCCTGGTAGGGTGATGGGCAAGGGAAAGCTCACCCCAGACTAAATATGCCAAATCTGATTTCCGCTGAGCTCGCTTCTGTACCAACCTCTGCTCTGCGGTTTTGGAGGGCAGAGAGAGCCAGTGGGTGTGCAGGGACACCTGTGGGAGAGACTCCCATCTCTCCAAGGGGTCACCTGCCCACAGCCACAGCCCTAGTTCTCTCCTGCAGCTCATGGTACCCTCTGAGGACTCAGCTCCAGCACAAGACATCCCAACTCGCTTCAGCGCCGTGCCTTGGCTCTGTGCAGGACGTGGGGGCTGCACAGTTGTTTCAGCTCCAGAGCTGTACCAAGCTCTCCGTGACTGCTCTGCTGGCAGAAAACCTTTCAGCCCATCATCCACTTTGTGTTTAAGTAAACAAGAAGCTGTTACATCTTTGAAAGGGGATTCCATTTCAGCACAATGATAAACGACCAGCATACCAAGCAAGGGAGAGAAAGAGGTTCTTAAAAGTCATGCTCTGAGTTGTTTATGGATCATGTTCAGGCGATTCCTGAAAGCCTCCCACCCAGCTGAAAGATTCGATCTCATTCTCTTTCCTAGCCTGTGAGAGAAGGATTGTTGTTTGTGCCACGGCGTTGCCTGTAAGCAGAACCATTTTCCCTTCCGCTTTCAGCAGCACCCACCAGTCACCCACTGGTGAACCTCAGCTCGCTGTGCCTCCCTCCTGCTCCCGTATCCCCATCCAGTTCTCAGCAAGGATTAGGGAAAAGAGAAGGCTAAGAAGGTTTTCCACATGAGGCTCCAATAATGACTCGATTCCCTACAGTAACTCCTGGCACTATTAGCTCAACTATTTCAAAACTAAACTGCGTATAATAAATCAACAGAACCTATTTTAGAGAACCCTAGAGGTTTTTAGAAAAACTGACAAACTTCTTTCTGCTGTAGCCTTTCCCCTTGTTTCTTCCTTTTTCACAGCAAAATGAGAAGAAAAAGGGACAAAGGCAGCAGGAAGTTTAAAATGCATATTGAGAATATCAAAGATTTTTCAGTATGAGTAATTTTAAAATGAAATTGGGTTAGAATGATTAGGATAAAAAAAATATAAGAAATAAATCCAATTTCTTTACTTTTTTGAATCAGCTAAAGAATTGGGCTCATTCCCACTCCCAGAGAGCTGGTTCAGTTATGAATTTAGGAAGATTTTGCCTTTGACCAATGTGAACTGCATGCTGAGCTCCCCAGTCCAGGCTGAGATGTCCTTAGCTAGGTGATGTCACCTCAACTCACACACACGTGAATGCTCTCTTTCTGCCCACCAAATGACCCTGCTGTGGTGTTCTCTCCGTGGCATCACTGTAAAATACGCATCTTTACACCAATAAATCAATAAATGGGTTTGATGAACCACCTTCATTTGTTTATTCACCAAAGTTGGAGTCCAGCTCCAAATAAAGAAAAATGTCCACAGACAGAACAAGCCTCTCCTGAGAGCCTTCTGTCTAAATCTGAGAGCCAAAGGAATTGACACAGATCACGGATAGGAACGTCACTGCTCCAACTCCTGTGTGTATTCCCAGCTCCATGCTGAACTGGAGAAGGAGCTGCTGGATGGACAGACAGACAGACAGACAGAACCTTTGTCAAGAACTCTGCTGCAGAGAAAACATCTTCATTTTCCCTGTTGAACAACCTGGTGTTATTCACTGGACAGAATTCCACTCAGAATCCGCAGGACAGTTTCTAGGCAGCTTCCTCAGCTTTGTGGCACTCCATCCCATGCCATGGGGAACAAAGGGACAGGAATAATGAGCAGCTTACAAGCCGTGGGTTTGGAACTGTTTCATTTCTCTCTCATTTGCTGAGATTTAGAAGCTAAAGCAGGCGAATGTCACCAAACACAGGGTTGGTTCTATCCTGTTCCTACCCTCTCTGGGTAGTACAAATCTGTGTTTTTCATCAGCTACAGTCAATGAACTGTGTGCACACACACACTCCTCACACAGTAATTTGCTGGCTTTCCACCCCCAGGGAGGTGGGGGCAATGTATATACTGCTTAGCCCATGTTTATGTTAAAATGATTTCTCACTCAGAAGAAATCTTAACTTTGATTAAAGGAAACAGAGTAGGATAGCGAAACAGGTTATCTCCAACACTATTATCTGGATTACATTGTCTGAGAACACTAAAAGGGATAGTTCATATATATATTTACAGATTTTATTAAGTCAATAGCCTTTACAGAGAGAGCTTAGGAACCATGTTTTTAAAAAAATCTCTATTAAAATTACAGAAATAGCAGTGTATTTAACCAGTCACCATAAATAAATCACCCTGATGGCACTTACGCACACGGTAATACATCACACACAACCAAATGCCAAACCATAGTTTAGATGGAGCTGCTTGCTGAAATCTCGGTGATTTTTGGAGAGTAGCAGGATCTTAGATGAAAAGAAAGAGGCAGCCAGGTAGGTTGTGTTGTTATTTACAGCCCGAGGTAAAGCTCCAGGTTAGAGGCACTGACAGGGCTGCTCAAGGCCACAGCCCCTCCTGTGCCCCACAGGAGCTCAGCCTGCCAGGGAAGAAGTTACTTTTCGTCACTGTCAAAATCAAACTCTGCAGGAAAACATTCATATGGAACTGCTTTAGCCTCCAGAGCACTCCAGGTCTCCAGAGTGAAGCCGAGGGCTCTGTGGGATGGGCACAGTCCGAGCCCCCCGCGCTCCCAGGGCTCAATCCTGCAGAGCACAGCTCAGCCTGGGCTCTCAAAGTCCTCTTACACCTTTCAGCCGCTTGTTTTGACTTGGGTTTTCTCCTCCCTCCTGCCTTCCTGTTGTTTTCAGTCCCCGTTTTGGGAATGCCAGGTCCAAGGCAACAATCTGGGATCACTTTGGTTTTTCTGTTTAGGAACCATCAAACCTGGAGCCTTTTGCCAGGCAGCCCTGCCTCCTGCTCCTGTCAGGTCTATCCCTGAAAAGCTGTTCCTCAGGAACTGAGCTGGGAAAGCTACTGTGCTGATAAACCACCTGTGGTATCTTCTGGTTGTGATTTTGAAGGTGAGCTATGAAACTCACTCGTGTCCTTGTGCTCTCCAAGGAATCGCTGCCATAGAGTGAGATGGCTGATGCTGCTTTATCCGATTAAACAAAACAGAAGAGCTCAATACCACACTGAGAAAGGGCTCCAAGTACAAGTCCAGTCTTGTTCTGAGCTCTTGGAAATCTACTTTTCCTTCACTTAATTG
The DNA here is from genome assembly GCA_035583155.1 of Acropternis orthonyx. Classification (NCBI taxonomy): domain Eukaryota; kingdom Metazoa; phylum Chordata; class Aves; order Passeriformes; family Rhinocryptidae; genus Acropternis; species Acropternis orthonyx. Next base: position 2,770,304 of record JAWWEU010000062.1, read on the forward strand.
ACAAAATCTGTAGATCATACAAGGAAGACAGTCCCTGCCAAAAATCCAACATCACTAGTTTTTTAATAACACAATGGGAATAACCCCCTCGGAACATATGTAATTATGGGAATGAATCATTCTGATGGCATCATGTAACCCCATTCACTGGGATTTGACAAGGATGAGGCCACATAAAACTCGAAATTCTTTCATTGCAGCCCTGGTCGGGGCAGTGTTTGCCGAGGAGCTGAGGCCGTGTGGCGGAGCTGATGGAGACTGAGCTCCAAGCCTGCTGTCCCTGCCGGTCCCGCTGCAGCCAAGGGACCCAGGACAAGACAAAGTTAAAGATGGAAGGGGAGGGGATGCATCAATAGCAAAGGAAAAGCTGGGAGTCATAAAGCAACGAAAGATGAGTTTAGAGGGGAAAAGTACCGACCCTTACGTTATCAGATACACAATAAACAGCGGCAGCCTCGGGGATGCTGCGAGTTAAACACCAACTGTTGGCCCCAGTGAGGCAATGTGGGTCAGGGAACACGTGAGAGCAAGGGGAGGGCAGCGGAAAGGATGAGTTGGTGCGAGTCTGAGTGCAGGCCCCACACGTTATCAACAGGATCTTTCCTTAGGACAGAAAATCCCAGCTCGTAGCCCACTCTGACGGGGACAGGGGACAGGGGGCCGGGGCTGAGCCCTCCCTGCCAGCACTTCCAGACTGGGAATTCAGCACCCAACTCTGGGGCATCCCCAAGACAAGTTCTCCACGCCACAGCCTCCTGCCCAAAGCTGGCTGGGTCTGTTCTCTCACAGAAAGAGACAGCGACTTTCTGGCTGTGCCCCAGGATGTCTTGCTAACAATAAAGAAGGAGTTTTCTTAAGGGAAAGGAAGAAAGAGTGGGGGAGAGCAGAGCAAGCATTACTCAACTATTTAGTCTAAAATTTTGGAAATCAAAAGGATCTTCTGACAGATTGATATCGACTCTAATAGAAAACACACTTGTCCCGGGAAAACTCTCCTACATGAGCCTCAAGTCTGATAGCTTAAACAATTATCTACAATTTGGAATTGATTTTTTATGCCCACATCAGTGTGTACTTTTTCAATGCCCAAGGCACAGATAATTCTATTACGAGAAAAACCAGAACTCGTAGGCTTAAGCCAAACAGCCTCCAAGCTCCAGACTCCATCTTACAAAACATCTCCCAGGCCTGACTCATCAGGGCTCCCTTGTACAGCAGGGACTCTGCACCTCACAGCAAAACACTGAAAATCATCAAAAGAACAAAATCCCAGCAGCTCTGTTATTGTTCTGGGTTTAGAGGAGCATTAGCAGCTCCAGAAGGACGTTGCACTGGCCAGGAATGCTCTGCTGCTAATAAGTGTTTAGGAAGGATGGGCCAGAGCTGTGTTTTGGGGAAGGATTCCCCAAGGTGCTGAGCTTGGCCCTGGCCCAAGCTCTGGTATCAATTAACACTGTTTCAGCGCAGCTTTGTTCATTTCCCCTAGGTGAGGAGCTTTCAGACCGCTATTAAAGTCTGGCAGTAACACAAATGTAGGCTTAGGCTTTAGACATAGAATTTGCCTAAATTTGATTTGTTACCGCACTGTCCGTCCAATTCTTCACACGCACATGAAAACACCAGTGTTGTTATTTCTAATTTTTAAAATTCTTTGCCCAGTAAGTGAGAAAAAAACAGCCCCATGTGCCTATAAACACCCACGAGTACTGCACAAACCTTTACCATGGCAGTGCCCCCCAGCAGCCCCAATGCCCCACCAGTAGCCCCAGTGTCCCTCCAGCAGCCCCAAATGGCCCACCAGTAGCCCCAGTTAGCCCCCAGTAGCCCCCGTGTCCCTCCAGCAGCCCCCA
>JAWWEU010000062.1:2772640-2889208 GCA_035583155.1 Acropternis orthonyx
TGTGTGTGTGTGTGTCTGTGTGTGTGTGTGTGTCTGTGTGTCTGTGTGTGTGTGTCTGTGTGTCTGTGTGTGTCTGTGTGTCTGTGTGTGTCTGTGTGACCCATCGCACGTTGCCATGGCGACCGGGCGCGCACGCGGCCGCGCGGGGACGGCGCTGCGCCTGCGCACACCGCCGGAAGCGTGTCAGACGCCGCGGCGCGCCGGAAGTGCCGCGCGCGTGCCCGCGGCCCGTCCCCGAGCGCTCCGGGCCCGGCACCGGCACCGGCACCAAACACTGTCACTGTCACCGGCACCGGCACCGGCACCGCCGCCATGGTGAAGCCGCAGTTCAAGGGCCGCTGCACCATCAACCCCTCCCGCGCCAGCACCAACCCCGGTACGGGCCGGGCCGCGGCGGGACCGGGACGGGCCGGGCCGGGCAGGGGAGCTGGGCCGGGGCTGACCCTCTCTTGTCTCCGCAGATCGCGTCGGGGGCGCGGGGGGGAACAACATGCGCGACCGAGCGACCATCCGGCGCCTCAACATGTACCGGCAGAAGGAGCGCAGGTGGGGGCGGGCGGCGGAGCGGGACGGGGCTGTGTGCTGGGCGAGCCCGTGAGCTGCGGAGCCGGGGCCGCAGCCTGAGCCTGACCCCGAGCCTTACCCTGAGCCTGATCCCAGAGCCTGAGCCTGAGCCTTAACCTGAGACTGAGCCAGAACCTGACCCTGAGCCAGATCCTGAGCCTTAACCTGATCCTGAGCCTGACCCAGAGCCTGAGCCTGAGGCAGATCCTGAGCCTCACCCTGAGCCTGACCCAGAACCTTTGCCTGAGCCTGAGCCTGAGCCTGATTCTGATCCTGAGCCTGATTTTGAACCTAAGCCTGGTCCTGAGCCTTACCCTAATCCTGGGCCTGACCCTGAGCCTGATCCCGAGCCCGACCCAAAGCTCCCAGCAGCCCAGCAGTGTCCCAGAGGTACAGCAGGGAAACGCACAGCAGAACAGCTGATGCCTCCCCCTGAAATGTCCCAGTGAGCCCCCAAAACCCACAGAATTCCCAAATTTCCCACAGCAGCAGAACTCAAAATGCCTGAAGAGCCTGACTCCCCCGGTGCCCCACAGAGGGATCCCCTGAGGGACCCCCACTCGGGGTTCCCTCCCAGGGGAGCAGCTCCCACCGTGTCTGTGCCTTGGGGGTTCTGGGTCCTGGCTCACATCAGCAGTTTTGGTTTGTTTTGCCCCGTTTCCCACTGTCTGGGGAGCAGGTGAGGAGTGATTTTGAGATGTTGCTGAGTTTAAACAGGTCTCAGCTTGGGAGCGAGCGCCCTGCAGAGCTGGTGGGCACAGCTGGCTGGAAGGCTGCAGAGAAAACAGAGTGGGGTTTGCTGAGAAATGGTCCTTGATGCCTTTTGCATCCCCAAGAGCCCTTCCTGGGCTGAGCCAGAACAGCTGCAGGGAGGGTCTGGCCAGGCTGGAGTGAGAGCCAGGGCTGTGACTAGGTGTGGTTTAACTCTCCTTCACAGGAGAGCACTGGCTGTAGGTGGAGGCTCTCTCTGCACTGTGTGGCTGTGCTTCTGGCCTGCTGCACACGGGTGCTGGAAGGGCCGTGTCCTGGTGTGTCCCTTAGGAACAAACATGGCAAGGTGATCAGACCCCTGCAGTTTCAGTCCACGGTGGCCCCGGGCACGGTCGCGAGGGTGGAGCCAAATATCAAGTGGTTCGGTGAGTTTTGCTCAACTTCCAGGCCCAGCAAGCTTAAAAACTGTTGGCCTTTGTGTGTTTGGAGGGTGTTTGTTTCAGAGTCGTGGTCTGAAGGCTGTGTGGGGCAGGTGCTGGAGCTGAGGGACCCCTGCCATGGGTGTGGGCACACCCCTCACCCCCTGTGCTTTGGGGCTTTGCTTCCCACACTTCCCCTAAGGGTGGTTATTCTGCTCCTGTGGTCATTCCCTGGGGTTTGCCCATGGGCATGGATTTTGAGTGTCCTACAGATACTTTCAAAATTTCCTTTAAATGATGGGAAAGAGAGGGATTGGCCTATTTGTGCTAATTTGGGGTTGATCTCAAGTAAAATCCTCTGGTTTTGCCACTGGTATTTTTGATCCCGGATGGAGAGTTCATGTTTTATTAGTGTCCCCGGGGTGTTTGGAACAGTTGAGGAGTGGCCAGATGCAAAGTTTGTTTTTCCACGCAGGAAATACTCGTGTGATCAAGCAATCATCCCTACAGAAATTCCAGGAGGAGATGGAGACTGTGATGAAGGATCCTTACAGGGTGGTTATGAAGCAAAGGAAGCTGCCCATGTCCCTGTTCTACGACCGGATCAAACCACACGTGGGTATCACTCCCGTGCAGGGCAGGGCTGGGTGTGTGCCCAGGGCTGTCAGGAGGGGCATTTGCCTGTGGATGTGTCTCTGCTCACTCTGGGGAAATGTTGGGTACTGGAAGCTTTGGGAAAGGCAGCTGTAGTGGATTCCTTGGGTAAAGGTGTTTCTGATTCCCTGTCACTGTGGGCATTGAGTGCGAGGGCAGAGAAACAGTGAGAAGATACATTATTTAATAGGAATTCTCATTTTGCAGTAGGAAATTATCACAAAAATCCTTCCCTGTGAGGGTGGGCAGGCCCTGGCACAGGTTGGGCAGAGAAGCTGTGGCTGCCCCATCCCTGGGAGTGTCCACGGCCAGGCTGGACGGGGCTTGGAGCGACCTGGGCTGGTGGGAGGTGTCCCTGCCCGTGGCAGGGGATGGGACTGGATGGATTTCAAGGTCCCTTCCAACCCAAACTGTTCTGGGATTCTATGATAGGTTAAGGTATTATCATAGGTTAGTGTGTCTGCTGATGTTTTAATGCCTCTAATAGCTCCTGGGCCTTTTCTGAGGCTCTTTCACACTGCAGACACTCATGTGATGAATTTGAACGTGTGTTTTATCCTGTATCACAAATTCTTGTGCATGCAGCCTTCAGTTCTAGTACACTGAGTTTTAGTTACTGCCAGTTTTTTTCATGGTGTCTGAACTATTATTTTGGACTCTTGGTAGCTATTTTGTCATATGGAAACTTTCTAAGTTTTATGTAATAAAAATGTTACTTAAATTAAGAAAAGGTTATGTTAAAATGTGCATTAGAAAAACAAATTGCTGCTTTCAGTAGTGACTTGTTTGCTGTTCCAAGGAAAGTTGGCTTTCATTGCAAGTTTTAGAATCTACAATTTTGATTGTAATTGTCCCTGACAAAAATCTGAGAATTTGGCGAGATTTGTGCTCTTGTTTGAAAAATAAGAAATGATCAAAGATAGCAGCTGAATTTTCATCATTGTGGCTGTAATTGCATTTGACACCATTTATGGTGGAAGAACTGAAGCATAGTTCTTTGGCAGCTGCAGAGTGTTTCGTTGCTTATTAAATATCCACTCTTGTGTTTCCCAAAGCTTAAGCTGGAAAACTCAAACATTGTTACGGACATGCCTGTCACTTGTCACAGGCTCCAGGGCTGTGTTGGACTCGGGGCTCCTTCACTGCATGTCACGAGAGAGGGGAAAAAATGCTGCTTGGGATTGTTTTTTCTTACCAACCTGTTTTTCCTCAGACATCCAGAGTTCACATTCTTGACACAGAAACATTTGAAACAACGTTTGGCCCCAAATCACAGAGGAAAAGACCAACTTTGTCTGCAAGTGACGTGCAGTCTCTGCTGGAGAATGCTGAGGCCTCCTCAGAGTCTTATGATCAGGGCAAGGACCGAGACTTGGTGACAGAGGACACTGGTGTAAGGTGAATGGAAAGGAGAAATGATTAATTGTTTACCTGTCTGAAAAGCCAGCCTTGTTTTTAAAGAAGTACCTGGTACATCCAATCGATGCTGTTACTGGGTGGGGAGTAAGGAAAGTGAGATTGGCCAAATTTGGGATTTTGGCTAAATCACAGCTGTTACTTGGGCCTCGTCCCCTCTTTTGTCTGTAAATGTCTTTGGAGAAGATAGCACTGTGACCCTGTCTTTGTGGTTGCTGATGTCTCTGGTGTTGTCTTCCAGGGATGAAGCACAAGAGGAAATCTATAAGAAAGGACAGTCCAGAAGAATCTGGGGTGAGCTCTACAAGGTAAGTGGCACTTGGAATTCACAGCTGAATCACATCTGTGACACAGATAAGGGATTGATTCAGCACAGCATTGAAATCCTGTACAGCAACAATGAGAGAAGCTCTAGAAGAAAACAGAGTTTCATTTTCAAATCTCTCTGTGACTGAGCTTGATTCTTGAGCTCTTGTCCTACTGGAACAAACATTCTTTAAATACATTATCGAGAGAAGGACTGGCAGAGCGAAGATAACAGTTTCTCTTGGATTCCTGGGGCTTCACAAGCAAACCAGTCATGTTCCCTTTAGTTTCATTAGGCTAAAAACATCTGGCATGTTGATGGGGTCATCTTAGGAGAGCTCTGACCCTCAATTTCCTGTGAGCCACCCTGGCTGCTAGAGAAATGGAGACTGAGAGTTTGTGTGCTCTCAGTGACTGTTAGGTGTGAAATTGCTTGACTTTTTGCTCAGAATTTCTGAATGTAGCTTAAAACCCTTTCATTTGGATCTAAAAGCACTGGGAACGATCGAGCAAAGCAGATTTCAGTAAGAGGCTGCCAGAACTGCAGGAAAAAGCTGTGAAACAAATTCACGTGGCTTGAAGCAAGTCGTAAAATGACAGCTCCCTGCTGTAGATGCTTAGTGGACTAACAGCAGGTTCCTGCTTGGTTGTGTGTTTCATATTGATCCAGAAAACATGCTTTATACCCTGATCCATTATTAAATGGCAGAAGGGAATTGCTGCTGAATGGATGACGAACACTGGGGGGTTGTGTACTGGAGCAATTAGTTTTCCCATTTGGGTGCAGTGTTTTCTTTCCCTGGTTCATAAGAACAGGTAAAAGCTGCTATTCAGCTGTCCAGTTTGAATTCAGAGGGGATTTAGGAGCGGAGGGAATGCAGCATCAGTGGGCATTCGTCTGAGCTTCACTAGCCTGTGGGAAAGTAGCAGTTGTTTGTGAAGGATACGAGGTTTTTTAATTAATGCTGTAGTTTCAGATATGACTAGTTTTCATTTGGGAGGTACAGATGTCTTGCTTTCTGTAAAATCCTTTCCTTCTGTGTGACTGTGTTATTTTTCAGGTGATTGACTCATCAGATGTTGTTGTTCAAGTTCTTGATGCCAGGGATCCCATGGGCACTCGCTCCCCTCATGTGGAATCTTACCTTAAAAAGGAGAAACACTGGAAACATCTCATTTTTGTCCTGAACAAATGTGATCTCGTTCCTACCTGGGCTACTGTAAGCACAGTCCTGCCTGTTATTCCTTGGACCTTCTTTGTTCCTGTTGCAGCTCTGCTGTAGCTCCATGCCAGTCCCCACGCTGGTCTGGAAGGGTGTACTGCAACTGGGGCACTGGGAGCTCTCTGCTTGCCTGCTGTAAAAGTAACAATTACGATGTAAATCTGTCCAAGTTTGGCTGAGTTGAGCAACACTCACCAGCCACAAATTCCCTACTTCCTCTGTCTGGATTTAACAGTTCAGCTGTTGTCTCCAGAGTATGCTAAATGTTAGTCTGCCTAGGATCCATATCCACCCCAGCTGGTTTGCTTTATGTCGTTAAACTAATGAGTTTTAGCTAGCAGTGAAGGCGTTTTTGGGAAATTGTTTGTCTTTTTTACAAACAATACTCAGTGCTTTTTGCTGTTGGGTTGGGGAAATGCTTCAGAGGTTCTTCCCTAGCAATGTTCACGGTCACTGAAGTTGTGAGCCCAGTGCAGTGTCCCCCGCTCTGAGCAGATGGTGTCACCCCTCCAGCCCCAGATCCCTAACTCAGTCCCTTTTGCCTCTCCAGAAACGCTGGGTCGCTGTCCTTTCCCAAGAGTATCCAACACTCGCTTTCCACGCCAGCCTCACAAACCCTTTTGGCAAAGGTGCTTTCATACAGCTTCTAAGGCAGTTTGGAAAGGTACAGAACAATTTGGGAGATCTGTGTGGTTGGTTTGGGGGATTAGAGTGTGGGTTTTGCTTTGTTAGTGTTTGGGGTTCAGCACTGTCCCTCACTCCGAGATGTAAAAGGACATGTTATTCCTCTCCAGTTACACTCTGACAAGAAGCAGATCAGTGTGGGGTTCATTGGTTACCCCAACGTTGGCAAGAGCTCAGTGATCAATACCCTTCGGTCCAAGAAGGTCTGCAACGTGGCCCCCATTGCAGGGGAAACAAAGGTAGGAACATCCCTGGGTGAAAGATACAAATAAGCACTAAAGATACAAATAAGCATGTGGTGGTCAGAGACAGAATTCATGTAAAATCAGCCCAGTGACATTGTCAAGTCCAGCATTGAGCTGTACAGGCTGTGTGGCCCAAGGAGTGGCTGATGGGCAGTCCCTGGGAATTGAGGCATTGCTCTGGCAGCATTTCCAAGTTCCCACTCTGCCATCCTGCAGTCCTGGGAATGCCCTGGGTCTGTGCTCTCCTGAACCAAGCTCTGTTAGTGCTGGTTCTCTGACTTGTGTTCACAAAGGTGACACTCAGTGGGCAATTGCTGATCTCTTCCAGGTGTGGCAATACATCACCCTGATGCGGCGGATTTTCCTCATCGACTGCCCAGGGGTGGTTTATCCCTCAGGAGACACAGAGACAGACATTGTGCTGAAGGGAGTGGTATGTGCCTGCATGGGGTGCTGGAGGGCTTTGCTGTTGTCTGTGTGATGGGCTCAGAGGAATGAACACACATGCCCAAAGGGTTGATCCTCTACCGTGCGTTTTCAGGTTCAAGTTGAAAAGATTAAGAGCCCCGAAGACCATATTAGTGCCGTGCTGGAAAGAGCCAAAGCAGAGTACATCAGGAAGACCTACAAAATTGATTCCTGGAATGATACAGAGGACTTCCTGGAGAAACTTGCTGCTAGGACTGGAAAATTGCTAAAGGTGTGGCAGCTTCTTGCATTCGCAGGCTGGAAGAGCGTGTGGGAAATGGGAATGTTTCTGTTGCTCACAGGGTGTGGGAAGGCTCTGTGTCCTGCAAACATGGACATAAGTTGTTCCTGGTTTTTTTCAGGGTGGTGAGCCTGACTTGCAGACTGTGAGCAAGATGGTTCTCAATGACTGGCAGAGGGGAAGAATCCCATTCTTCGTGAAGCCACCAAATGCAGAACCAACTCAACCAGATCCCCAGGTGAGAATGTCATGGTTGTGCTTCCTCTTCCCACATATTATTTTATTTTCCTAATGGAATTGACTGCTGCTTTTCCCAGAGTGCATGTCCTGGGCTCTGCCCAAGCCTGGTCATTCAGGTGTCAGATTAGGTGAGGACCGGGTTTGTGCTGTGCTCTTTACAGAGGTATCTGAGCCAGTACTGACTACCAGAAATGTCAGCGATTATCACGTTGTCCCCTTACACTTTTTCCAAAGAGAGAAAATAGAAATTGTTCTCAGAGGTGGTGGGACAGACTTTGTGGATAATACATCCACGACACTCTTCCTTGCAGCCTCCTGCATTGGAAGCAGCTGTGACATCAAGCCAAGATAATACTGAGGAGAAAGTCTCTGAGTCGGTGGCATCAGATGTGGAGCCAGCAGAAGAGAACAACAACACAGACAACGAAATCAGGCAGCTCATGTCCCACGTTCGGCAGAACTTCGGCAGGATTAACGTGGCACCTCAGTTCTCAGAAGAAGACCTGATTCCTGTGGATGTGCCAGGCTTTGATGAGACAGACAGTGATTCTTGTGGAGAGGAGGAGCAGGAGGAGGAGAAAGAGGAGAATGGGGAACATCAGGACCCAGCAGGGGAGGAATCGGAGGTGGCTGCCCCACGTGCCAGGGAGAGCTCTAAAGCAGTTCTGAAGGCTATAGAGGACAAGATTGCAAAATACAAAAAATTTCTGGATAAAGCCAAAGCCAAGAGATTCTCAGCAATAAGGTATCTGAATCTGTCCAATATTTTGCAGGGGGGGAAAAGGTTTGATGTGGCTCTGCTGTAGTTCCACTCTATTCTTGCCTTGCTTGACAGGTTCCCCTCTGCTGCCACACATAAGCCACAGTTTGTCTAGTTTAATCATAAGGGTTGGAAATTTGGCCAAGCAGCAGCTTGTTTTTGAAAGGGTATTCCAAGAAGTGCTATTTACCAGCATAATTAAAAATATTTTCACTTTTTGAAAGTTTGCCTCTTAAGCTATGGGTTAGAAATCTCTTGGTATTCTGGGCCAGCAGTATTGCATCCTTGGATCTCTCCTGGGTGTTGGGTAATACCAAGGTTAATTCCTACCTCAGTATGCCAGCTGGGTCTCTGTGCATGTGCAGAGTATCCTGGCCCACAGAGCAGGCCCAGTTAGAGCAAAGCTCACTCACCAGCCTTGTGAGGACTGAGGTTTCAAGGTTAAATGTTATATTTTGTGTCTTGTGCAGCACAGTAATTCCAGAGGCAAGGGTACTGCAATACTGGTTTTTAGGTGCAAAGACTGTGGCTTTGGTGCTGACGGGGGACTGGGATCTGCTGGAGACTGGTGGCTTCTTGGAGGTAGTCACAGTTTGTGTCACAACAATCTTTTATTGCTGATTTTATCTTCTGTAGAATCCCTAAGGGACTGAGTGACAAAGTGTTTGCGAAATCCATGCAGAAGGCTGAAGAACCCAAAGAAACTGAAGAGAGAGGTAAAACAAGATCAGTAGATGTTCTTAATCTACATTTGGAAATCCGGAGAAGAAAGGGAGTTAGGGGCAGAAGCACCCACTGGCTCCTGTGTGCAATTTCTCTTCCTCTAAAGCCACTTAAATCTCCCCTTAGCTGACCCAAGGGCTGCTGACCTGCTGTAGTCTCGCTGTAGCACACCTCTGTGTGTGATGGGAGATGTCCCTGTCAGTGAGGGAAGCGCAATGAGGGCAGATGTTGTGTTCCCAACAGCCTGGGCTCCGGGCACGCTGCAGCCAGAGCAGCTCCCATTCCCTGGGCTGTTAGAGGAGGGGCTGGATGGGGACTGGGACATTATAAAAGCACAGAGGTACTTCAAGGCTAAAGGCTTTACCATGGCTTCAGATTGCATAGGCAGTTGATTAAAGGCATAGTCAGGAGGGAGAGCCCCGTTCTGAAAGGTCTGGAATTCTGGGCTTGTCTGGGGCTGGGAGCCATCTGCTTCTTGAGAGCAGTTTTCACAGTAATAGCTGCTGATTCTCTGGTGAGGAGGAACATGCATGGTTTTTTGGGTAGAAGCTGTTAAATAAGGCCAAAGGAATGCGTTGCTCAAGGAGTTGGGATGGAGACCCCAGTCTGAAGTTTTACAAACAAGTGGGTGTTCTGGAACATACCAAAGTGTGTTATTTCTGCTGTTTGCAGGCAGCACAGAGAAGAAAAGAAAGAGAAAAGCAGAAGAGGAAGGTGGTGATGATGGTGACCAGTTGGGTAAACAGCCTCGCAAGAAACTCACATCCAAAGAAGTAAGTGTGGTTTCTTGAAGTAGAGCTGAGCAGGGAAGTAGAGCTGGCTTTTTTACTCACGGATTGCCCGTTACCACCAAAGAGCTTTGAGACTGGGCACGGGCAGGAGAGGAGTGAAGATTGAATTCTGTTATGAGTGTTCTGTCACAACCTCTGACACAACTTTTGCCACAACCCTCACCTGACTGTGCACTCTAGGTTGCTTCTTGTATCTTGTTGACTACTTCTGTAAAGATTGAAGTGTAGCTTTCTTTTTTAAGAGCAGGGTGGGGGGGGGGTGGGTTCCCTATAGATTCACATCCATAACATTCTGTTGGAAATTATTTATTTTACTTAAGGCGTGTGGAATGTGAACACCATTGGAGAGCTGCAGACATTGAGGCTATGGATGTAGGGGATTTGCTAATGTGTTTTGTCTGTGTTTGCAGAGGAGACGAGCCGAGAGGCAGCAGCGCTCCAAGAAAGTTGGAGTCCGGTATTATGAAACTCACAACGTGAAAAATAAGAATAAGAACAAGAAAAAAACTGGCTTGGAGGAACAAAGATCAAAGCACAAAAAATACAAACATAAGCAATAGCTGCTTATTCTATTAAATTTTACATAAAACAGTTCTAGTATGCGGTGGCTTTTTTAACTATAAAACTTGCAGTTCCCGTTCAAAGCCCAGTGTGACCGGTCTGTCCTGGCCCCAGGAACAGCATCTCCCTCTCTTTGTTTCTGCATCATCTGAAAGTTCTTTGTGCAGTTGGAGCTTGATGGTATTTCCACATCTCTGTCCCAGGCCAGCAAATGCTGCACTGGCCAAACAGCTCCTCCAGTGTTGCTCAGTGGTGGGTTTTGGGTGGGTTTTTTTTCTGGAAACCGGCTTTACGGGGTTTTTCACATGACTACAGGGAATTCTCTTTCCCATGTCTGCTTGCTGTGTAACCAGCTCCTTACACAGGTACCTCAAGTAAAGATTTCATTTGCTTCCACTGAGAAGTGAATCTGTGACTGGCATTGTGCCCCTTTGTTTCACTAGAAACGATCATGCAGACAACTTCATGTCGCTCGGCCTCAGAGATTTCCATGTACAATCGATACCAACTTGCAGGTACTCAAGGAAATACCCCCAGACACCTAAAAATCACCTGCCATTTGTTTCTTGGTGCTTGTGACTTGCATTTCTTGTATTCATATTGTTTCTGAATTTTCTACATTGTTTTCAAATTAATAATATCAGAGAGATGTTTGCATTTAAAAATGTTTATTATTGCTTTGAAGGTCATTAGTACATTACCAACAGGCAAGTTTGCTGTTCAAAGAGCTGACTGCTGAGATGGCACTGAAAGAGGGAGCAGTAATTAATAAAGCTCTTGAATTTCAACTCTTCAAGTGAGAAAGAAAGAACACAGTAATGCTGCCTTCAGTTACTGGTAAGTGAAAACTCTACATCGTTTTAGGAAGACAAATCTTTGTCACTAATTGCAAGCCTCTTGCTCTGACAGCTTTTCTGAGCCTGCCTCGAGGACAACAAAACAATTAGTTCTTTGCTGCAATGATGCTTTCAAGTTGTGTCTGAAAAATAAATGAGACAGTGAGGCAAATTAGATTCAACCTAAAACATAAACCTGCAGTGAAGGACTAAATTGCCTGTCGGGTGTTCACAGCGAGGAGCTGAGGGATCCTGCACTGCTGCCAGGAGAGCCAGGCCAGGTTTGTTCCCCAGCCATTCCATTCCTTCCTACATGTTTTATAAATTAGCTTGTCGTTCCTGGCATGCCCAGTTGTTGCATTCTGAGGAGAACAGAGCTGGCTTTGGCTCTGTACACTGAGAGACTCAGCTTAGAATGTAAAGCATCGAGGGGGGAAATTAAATAAAAGCTGTTGAAACCGTGGTTTGAATTCTCTGATTTCAAGCTGGACTGCGTGAGCTAAATTAAGTATTTGGCTCTCTAGCATTTGGAACATGAACTGACTCTGGTAGCAGAGTAGCTGGGAACAGCAAGTTTTGTGATTACTGAGACAACTTGACGCCCAGTTAGTGGACTGATGGGAGCTGCCCCTAAAATAACCCACAGCAGTGGCACACACAGCTGGTGGAGTACAGGTACTTCAAGGAAGAAACCTGGATTCAGGGTCAGCACACATTTGATCTAACACAGTTACTCTATTTTGGCCCTAAAACATTCCAAGACAGCCTGAAAATGTAGGTTAGAAAGTAGGACCTGCAGGAGCAGGGAAGGTTGAGGAAAGCAGCTTGCTCTAAGGGGAATGGTTTTAGCTGTAGCCGGCAACATTTGACATTGTTCAGGGTGACATTCTTTCCTTACTCAAAAGATGTGGGATTTTTCCTTTCAAAAACAAAGTACAGAGCAGAAGTTCTTCTCACCAAAGCCACATGCACAAGTAATTACCCACTCCCTGCTGCAGGAGTACACAGTGGTTCTTGGGTAATATTTAATGTTAAATGGTGTGTTGTGTTCCCAGAGGGGCAGCTTTAATGGCTTTAATGAGAATTTTGCCATTAGTATTTGGAACTGTGGTTTCTTACTGACCTTCAGCTGCTGGTTTGCCCGTTTGAGGAACAGAACCTCCTCATTGTGTTTCTTCCCTTCTATCTCACGCCGTTCATTTTGCTGTTTTTCAATAGCCTCACATTTAGCTTTCTCCTCGCTCACTTGTCTTTCCAGCTCGCTCCTTTCCTCCTCCAGCTCTGCAATCTTGGGAAAAAGAGCACGGATCTCTCAAGTTTTGTTGGTTAACAGCCAAATTTTCAGTTAAAAGCTGTGCGCGGTACAGTCTTCAAAGCATTCCAGATAGAGCAGCACCGGGCTTCCGAAGCGCAGCCAAGCGTTTCGGCGGTCTTTGCTGCCATCCCGTGGCAGCATCCCCGACTCACCCGTTTCTCCAGGAGTGCCTTGCCCTGCTCGGCCTGCAGCGCCTTGCGCACGCCGAAGGCCACGCTGCTCTCGTACAGCGCCTGGTAGGCGGCCAGGGTGAGCTGCAGCTCGTCCCGCACCCGCAGCAGCAGCAGCCCCCGCTCCGCACAGCTCACCGTCGTCTGCCGGATCAGCTCGTCTGCAAGGGAGGGACAGCGCCTACAGTTTTTCTCTGGGAGTGCTGGACATGCACACAGGGCCTCTCTGAGCCGTTCTCTGCTGCACAGAAACACTGTCAGGGTGGAAGACCCCCCCTCCAGAAGGTTTTACTTCAAGATTAGGGCTGCTTGCTTAAGAAAGCTTTCCTGCCTAGAAGAGTTTTAGATGTTTTCTCCCCCTGCATTCCAGAGAAACTCCCTATGGTATGAGGAAGAGATAAGTACTCACAGACACATTCAAGTGCCAGCGATGATAAAAGCCTTGAGAAAACAGAGGGTGTGTCTTTCCTCTGTGTTTGAAGGAACTTTGGGATTAATGTTCTGTAAGTCTAGTGTTCTTGACTTTGGAAATTAATTTCCACTGCCTGGCGTTTTGGGGGTACACCTTCATGTCATCTTACTTCACACAGGGGTTTATTAGAGGTGGTCATAATTGACTTTTTGTTGTTATGCTGCAGCTGTATCATCGAACATGGTGGATAAAAGCAGAGTGATGGCACAGCCCCTCGGGTAACAGCAGTGATGCTGGTCCCCTACAGCTGTAACAGGGTCACACCTAAGAATGTGTACTTACACACGACACCTAAGAATGTGTGATGACTCCTTGCAGTTACAGGGGAGCCTCCAGAGGATCCTGCTGCAACCCGTGGCCATGCCTTGCATTTGCGTTGTCAGAGTATGTAACTTACACAGGGTTCTAAGCTAATTTAAGCGAGCTGTTAAGTACAACCGCAAGGATTTCGCGCTGTTTCTCGCGTGTCGCAGCCCTGTCCCCCGGGTGCCGGCAGAGGGAGGAGCACTGACCGAAGCACTGGCTGTAGAGCTCCCTGCGCACGGGGCACAGCCCGGTCTCCCGCGCCTGCCGCTGCTTCAGCTGCCGGTCCAGCTGCTCCTGCAGCAGCACGACGTCCCTGCGGGTGCTGGGCGCGGTGGACACCTCCTGCACCCACAGCTTCTGCGCCTCCTCCCACTGCCTGCCGGACAAGCACTGCGGGTCACCGGGAGCCCCGCGGGCCCCGCGGCCGCCGCCGCCCCCGGCCCGGCCCCGCTCACCGCGGCGGCAGGATGGCGTTCAGGAGCTCCTGCGGCTGCTGCGGCGTGGGGCTCACGGCGCCGGCTGTCCGGGGCGGCGGCTGGCGGGGCGTCCCCTTCGCCGGGCGGGCCTGCGGGGGGCGGGAGCGGACAGCGCGGTAGGAGCGGGCCGGGGGAGCGCGGTGCCCCGGCACATCCCCGCGTCCTGCCGGCGGTTCCCATCCGTCTCTCACCCCCGCGGAGCCCTTCTCTCCCCGCCGGCTGACCAGCGCGGGCGGGCAGTACCGCAGCAGCGACTCCGGCGGGGCCGCCATGGCGGCCGCGGGCGCTGTTGCCATGGCGACGGCGGGGCCCGTTGCCACGGCGACCGGCGGGCGGGCGGAAGCGGCGGCGCCGGAAGTGGGCGCGCTTCCGTCGGCAGGGCCGCCATGGAGGAGGCGGCGGGCGAGCGGCGGCGGGAGCGGCGGCGGCGGGAGGCGGCGGCGTTGAAGGCCGAGAAGGCCGTGAAGGCCGAGCGGCGCAGCCCCCGGCGCAGCCCGTCCCCGCCGAGCGAGGAGCGGCGGGGCCCCGGCAGCCGCGGCAGCAGGTAGGGAGGCCCGGTCGCCCGGGCCCCGGGCGCGGCCCGGCCCGCACCGCTCACCTCCCCCTCCGTGCCGTTGTTTCCACAGGTCGCCCCGGCGGAGGAGCCGGTCCGGGCGGAGGAGCCGCTCGCCGCGCGGCAGGAGGAGCCGCAGCCGCAGCCCGTACCACGGCGCCGTGAGGGTGAAGCAGGTAAATGGCCCTGTCGGTGCGGAGCGGGGGGCCCGGGGTCGCTGCTCCGGGACACTCGGCCCTGCCGGGGACGGAAGGCGCCTTCTCAGCCCACAGTTCAGTTCTCCGGCCCCGGGCCGGGCCAACAGTGACTGCAGCGGCCGTGCGAGCCCGGCCTGTGCCGCAGATCCTGCAGGAGCCCAGAGCAGGCTGTTTCTATGCGGTGCAAATTGTGGGGGATCCGAGTAGTTCGGCCAGGAGATCCTTTTTTTCCTCGCGTCAGATGTGAACAGACGTGCCATAGTATGTGGTTTCCATGTGTGGGACGGGGGTTTTGTTCTGGCTCAGCCCGCTGTGGTTGCCCCTTTGCAGGAGAGGGACGATCACTGCCGCAGGGGGAACGAGGAGCGCAAGTCCCGGCACCCGCCGGAGCAGGAGCCCCGCCGGGACAGGAGCGGGGACCGGGACAGGCACAGGGAGCACTCGGAGCGCAGGAAGAACGCCGGGGCTCGTGGGCACGAGCGGGAGGCGCAGAACCTGCGGGAGCAGCAGGCGGAGAGGGAGTTCTACAACGAGCGGAGGCGGGAGCGCCGCGAGGGCGCCGAGGGCGAGCAGAACCCGCCCGAGGGCAAACCCAAAGAGAAAACCGCCGCTGCCAGCAAGGAGAAGCCGAGCTTCGAGCTGTCGGGGGCGCTGCTGGAGGACACCAACACCTTCCGGGGCGTGGTGATCAAGTACAGCGAGCCGCCCGAGGCGCGCATCCCCAAGACGCGCTGGCGCCTCTACCCCTTCAAGAACGACGAGTTCCTGCCCGTGATGTACATCCACAGGCAGAGCGCCTACCTGCTGGGCCGGCACCGCCGCATCGCCGACATCCCCATCGACCACCCCTCCTGCTCCAAGCAGCACGCGGTCTTCCAGTACCGGTGAGCTCCCGCAGGGGAAGTAGAAGCGCGAATCAAACCCCGGCCCTCGCTGCAATGCACTGCTGGGAGGGGGAGGGTTCGAGGTTGGGACGTGTGAGGGTCAAACGCACGTGGGGTACCCCCCAAAAGTGCCAGGCGGTGGGAGGATGTGTTTTCAAAAGTTAAGAACGCTTATGTGAAGTGAGGTAATACATAGGTACACCCAGAAATGTCAGGGGCGTGGAAAGAATCCAAGAAAGTTTATTCCGAAGTCGAGGGCGCTAAAACTTAAAAGGAAAATCTGCACCAGTGCTGCCAACGAGCCTTCCTGTTCTTCTTCAAGGCTTTTATCTTCTCTGCCCTCCCTGAAGGGAAGACTTGTAACACTGTGAGGGTTTGTTTTGCCTCATACCAGAGAGAGAGAGTGCAGCTTTCTCTGGAATGCAGAAGGAAAAGAAAAGAAAGTCTCCAACCATCTTTTGAGAAAAGTACTCTTAGGCAGGAAAGTCTTCCTAAGTGAAACAAGTTCTAACTGCTCGTTAACAAATTCTTCTGAAAGGGTGTCTACTCTTATAACTTAATATATCAGCATAAATCTGCCTAAGAAAGAGACACATCCTCTGTTCTTCTCTTTTATCATGCCTGGGCCCCCCCCACCCACTGTGGGGCCTTCAGACGTGTCTGCAAGAACTTATACCTTTTCTCCTACCCAGGAGTCAGCTCCTCTGGAATGCAGGAGGAGAGAACATCTAAAACTGTCTCTGGGAAAGATGCAGGGAAGCTTCCTTAAGTGAAAAGCCCTGATCTCCTTGTAGCAAAATCTTCCAGAAGGGTCTTCTACGCTTACATTAAGTTAGAAACGGAATTTCTGTGTGACCGCTGTGGGTCATCCCAGGAGTGACCCAAGGATACCTGTAATTCCTCTTATGTAATCGCACAGCAGGGTTAGACACAGGGTGGGGTGTGAATCTGTGTTGGAATAACCCGTCAGGTGTGATTGGCAGTGAAAGCATTTCAAGGAGAGGTTTGTTGATTTGCTCTCTCGTGGTGAGGGCGGCTGCACTCTGAGAAAGCAGGGGTTGCTCTCTGGGCAACATCATCTATCCTAGTGCAGGAGTTTTGCTGTGTGACATCACCAGAGGCTCAGGGGATGCTGCACCTCTCAGAACCTGCTCTGTCTCACAGTTGCTCTCCTCAGCCTGTTCTGATCTCAACGCAGACGAGCTGCACAAACCCACCCGCTCACGGAGCGCCATTTCTGTCTCTCCTGCTTTCTGGGGGCACGTTCCCTGCCCCCGTTGTGACTCAGCGTTGTTGTTTTCCAGGCTGGTGGAGTACACCCGAGCCGATGGCACCGTGGGCCGCAGGGTGAGGCCCTACATCATTGACCTGGGCTCGGGGAACGGCACCTTCCTCAACAACCAGCGCATCGAGCCCCAGCGCTACTACGAACTGAAGGAGAAGGACGTGCTCAAGTTCGGGTTCAGCAGCAGGGAGTACGTCCTGCTCCACGAATCCTCAGACAAGTCTGAGGCCAACGCAAAGGACGATGATGAGGACGAGGAAAAGGAGGAAGAGTCTGACAGTTAACAGACGAGGAGGATGTCGGGGAGGGGCGGAGGAGAGAAACTGTGCTGTTGAACGGGATTGGGACGTGAACACGGAGCATCACAGCACTGATGCCTCTTGTTGCCTTAAAGTCCTTTTTCTGTTGCTGGTTGTTCTCACAGTTCGTTCCGGGGGACTTTGCTGATTATTCATCTTTGGTAATTTTTTCATATCAGGAACTACAGCTTTACTTTTATTTTATTTTTCTCCCAACAAGGAGAAGAGCACCTGGACGTGAAAGCTCCGGTGCTGGAAACTCTCCACACACGTTGCCAGACTTTTCCAGCAAATCATGTCAAATACAGTTGGCATCTGGAGAATTATTTTTATGACCTGTTTTGTTATAGCCCTTTGAAAATGCTACAGACTGAAATTTAGTTAGAGAGTACCCAGTGCACGTCCTGGTCAGTAGTTTGCCGAATTCCCCTGCCTGTTGGAAGTTCTGACAGGAGAATTTACCCAAGTCACTGCTAAAAGGGCAGAAATATGGCAAAGCCCCCTCCTGCATTTTATGTTTTGGGTATTTAATTTGCCTCATGGTGACTGAGGGACGGACATTTCACCGGAATTCTGCCTGGAAATCACAAGGGAACGTGAACCAGAGTTTAAACACTTCCTGGGATTTCAGGTGGCGAGGCTGTGACTGGGGGCTGAGGGCAGTGTCTGCTCGTGTATTCTCACACACAATGCTGAAGCTGTCCCTGGATGGGGGAGTGTCCAGGTCAAAAGCTGGCGCCGTTATTTCTGATCCCACCCTGCCCCAGGGGTTGTTGGTGTCACACGGAAACACCCTTGATGCAGTGACACGTTTTAACCAGAGTTTGCACTATTTAAGTTCTCTTTTTATAAAAACTTACCCAAGTCCCTTGTTTAACTCTGTCTCCTCCCTATAAAGAAGTCGCGTTTAGGAAAGAAGCACCAGTCCCACGTGCTGGGAGTTGCGTAGTCTTTGCTGTCTCCTCCCCGTTGCTTTATGTTCAGTGTGTATTTCCCACACTTCACTGGGTGTTTGTGGCCCCACCTGTTTGTCCCTGTCGTGTACAGACTGTACACCAGTCCTTTTCCTTGTACACCAGCCTGGAAACATTGACGGTGTAAATAGGGGGACATGCGTGTTTACATTGACTGTGTAAATACACTGGGGGGTTTCAGATGGGGTTTGAGCAAGAGGAGCTCCTTTATTATCAACTCCAGGGCGGGTTTTAAATAAAGAATTTGTAAATTTAGCCCGGACTGCTTTCCTGGTATCTCTGTCACGGTTCAAGGGGGTGCTGTCACAGAATTTGGGGACCACCCTCCCACAGCCTGGTGGTGTCTCCAGCTGTGTCCACCTCACCCCCACACCCGTGTGCTTTATGTTCAATGCGTATTTCCCACCCTTCACTGGGTGCTTGTGGCCCCATCTGTCCATCCCTGTCATGCACAGACTGTACACCAGCCCTTCTGGTCCCGGAAACACTGACGGTGTAAAGGCAGCACCGCTGCGGGGTTTCAGATGGGGTTTGAGAAGGGGGAGCTCCTTTATAATGAACTCCAGGGGGGTTTTAAATAAAGACTTTGTAACTTCAGTCTGAATTGCTGTCTTGGTATCTCTGTGTCATGGTTCAAGGGGGATGCTGCTGCAGAATTTGGGACCACCCTCCAGCAGGCCAGGGCAGGCTGGGGAGGGGTCCCTGCTGTGTCCACCTCTCCCCATGTTCATGTGCTTTATGTTCAATGTGTATTTCTCTCACTTCACCGGGTGTTTTTGGCCCCACCTGTTCATCCCTGTCACGCATAGACTGTATACTACCCCTTCTTGTACGCCAGCGTGGAAGCACCGACGGTACAAATACGGGAGGGGGCACCGCCGCGGGGTCTCACACGGGGTTTGAGCAGGAGGAGCTCCTTTATTATCAGCTCCAGGGGCTGTTTAAATAAAGCATTCGTAAGTTCCCCCCGGGCCGCGCTCCCGGTGCCTCCCTGTCCCGGTGCCTCCCTGTCCCGGTGCCTCCCTGTCCCGGCGCCGCGCCCGCCCCGCCGGCGCCCCCGCGCGGCCGCTGCCGGTACCGCCCGCCCCGCCCCGCCCGGCCCCGCCGCCATGGCCGCGCTGCACGCCAAGGCCGGCGGGCCCCCCCAGATCCCGGACACCCGCCGGGAGCTCGCCGAGCTGGTGAAACGCAAGCAGGAGCTGGCGGTGAGCCCCCGGGGAAGGGCTCGGTGCGCCCGGGGTGGGGCGGCGGGCGGTGTTGGAGCGGGGGGGAGGCGGCGCGGCCCGGCGGTGGCGGTGAGGCCCGGCCTGCTCCATGCGCGGCCGTGTTCCCGGCAGGAGACGCTGGCAAACCTGGAGCGGCAGATCTACGCCTTCGAGGGCAGCTACCTGGAGGACACGCAGATGTACGGGAACATCATCCGCGGCTGGGATCGGTACCTCACCAACCAGAAGTGAGTGGCGGAGGCGCTGCCCACCCCCCACCCCGGCCTGGCCTCCTCCCCCGGCCCGCCCGGCTCCTCCATCGCGCCTCTCTCTGTTTCAGGAACTCCAACAGCAAAAACGACCGGAGGAACCGCAAGTTCAAGGAAGCAGAGAGGCTCTTCAGCAAGTCCTCGGTCACCTCGGCAGCGGTGAGTGCCGGGATGGGCATGGCCCTGACCCCACGACCGTCCCTGTCCCGGTCCCTGTCACTGCTCCCATCCCTGTCCGCATTTGTGTCCCAGTCCCCATCCCCTTCCCTGTTTGCATCCCTGTCTCCTTCCCTGTCCCCCTGTCTGTCTCCGTCCCCATCCCTGTCCCCATTTGTGTGCCAGTCCCCATCCCCGTTTTCATCCTTGTCTCCTTCTCTGTACCCATGTCTGTCCCCATCCCTGTCCCCATTTGTGTGCCAGTCCCCATCCCCTTCTGTGTTCTTATCCCTGTCTCCTTCCCTGTCCCCATCCCCGTTCCTTTCCCTGTTTTCATCCATTCTTTGAAGGTTTCTTTCCCCATCCTCATTCCCACCCCTTGGTGTCCCAGTCCTGCCATGCTCACCTGTGCTGCTGCAGAATTGCTTTTCCCTTTGAACTCTCATACCTGCCCTGTCTCCCTGACCTGAGCATCCCCATCCCACCCCACAGCCTCTTCCAGAGCCCCTTTTCCCGGTGTCCAGGTGGTGGGAGGGCACTGCAGTCAGAACCCCCTGCCCCTGTCACTGGAGTCACTGCTATCCCCTGGCTCTGCCTCTGCTCCAGGCCCCCTGAGCCGTGGGGTGTGTCTGTGTGCTCTGAGCTGTGTGCTCTGAGCACTGGGAAGTGAGTGAGTCCCTGCCTGACACGCCTTGACATCCCTTTCGGTTTTCCAGGCTGTCAGTGCTTTAGCTGGAGTCCAGGACCAGCTCATTGAGAAGCGTAAGTCACTTTGCCATTTCTCTGGGAATTTTGGAAGAATTTCACTCTCCCCACCACTCAGCCCTGTCTCAGCTCTCCAGGTGTGGGCTGGACTCAGGGCTCCTGTCCCAGGCCCTGCAGCTGCTGCCCTTGGGCTGCTCTCAGTGGGTGCTGTGACGAACAATTCAAGTTGATCTTCCTGAGTACCTTCCATGCTCAGCAGGGGTTTGTGGTGCAAAGAAAGAATTGAAATGTGTTTTTTGCTTTTTGGAGGAAGAGGCTGGAAGAGCTGGAGCACCTCATCACTTGTAGGTGTGTCAGCCAGTCATGAGGGATGTGGGGAGGGGCCACTCACCTGCAGGATATTTAAAGACATTTCTGTGATCAGCACCTGAGGGGGATGTGGTTTCAGAGAGTCTCAGTGCTGAGAAGCAGCTTCTCATCTGTCCTGCAGAGATGTTTCCCAGCTTCTGTGGTTCACCTCTGGGTGCTGCAGGGCTCAGGTGTCTCTGCTGCTGTTCTGGGGTTGTTGGTCCCACTCCAGGGCAGCCAGGAGCTCACCCTCGTGCTCACCTGGGTTTGTCCCGCTCTAGGGGAGCCCGGCAGTGGCACAGAGAGTGACACTTCTCCAGACTTCCACAACCAGGAGAATGAGCCCAACCAGGAGGATGCTGAAGAGCTGGATGGCTCCGTGCAGGGGGTGAAGCCCCAGAAAGCTGCTTCCTCCACCTCCTCTGGGAGCCACCACAGCAGCCACAAAAAGCGGAAGAACAAAAACAGGCACAGGTCAGTGGGATCAGCAGCCTCTTGGACACCTGAACAGGTGGCTGGGGCTGGATTGAATTTATTGTCTGGAAGGAAACAGTAGCCTTTGAAATAACGAGCAGCTGGGGTCAGTTGTTTGGGTGGTTTTCCTGGTTTGTAGTTGTGCGTCCTGTGGGATTGAGCAGGACCCTGGGGCCCTTGCATGGAGCTGGAGAAGGTGCTGAGGAAGTTAAACGAACGGCACAGGGTCCTCACTCCAGCTGTGGTACAGCTGTGCTGGGCAGCTTCTCCAGCTCTGCTTTCTCTCCAGGAGGATAAAGTTGATTCCTTCCAGCAGGTCCTGACCTCCTGTGCTTGCTGCTTGGTTTCTGCAGAGCCCAGTAAGACAGGAATGTCAGTGCTTTCTTTGGAGGAGGGTGGAAAGCAAATGGGAATGTCTGGGGGGTTGTGGGTCCTCCCAGTATCTGGATTTCCACTCCAGCCCCTTCCAGCTCTCATGTCCCAGCTGAGTCTTGGTGCTGGCATAGGGGAGTTCCTGAGTCACCTTCACCTCAGAGAGTTTGTTATGAAACTGACCCAAAATTCCTGTGAAACAGATTCCCAGAACTCTTTCTGATGGGATTTGCCTGTCCAACTCTTGCCCCTAAGGTGTGGTGAGGGTGATGGGCTGGTGGCTCAGATCCTGCAGTGACAGTGCCTGCGAGTCAGGCCCTGAGTGGAGAAAGCATGGAAATCCATGGAGAGGAGACACTGCAGAGTTGCACCTTCCTGGAAGGAGGATTAACAGAATTAACACAGCTTTTAAAACACCAGAGTGTCTGTGCTGACTCTGAGCTGTTGGTTCTTGGTAGGAATGGGCTTTCCTCTTTAAAGAGAGAAATGGTTTGAAGTGGTAAAAGTTTACAAGGGGGGCTGGGGGCAGTTGGGGGTGGGGGCACGAGGTAGGTACAGTGCTTGCAAAATGCTTAACTCCTTTTTCTCCTTCATTAGGTGTTGAGTCATTAGCATGTCTTTAATTCTTAGGTCAGAATTTCCTTCCAACAGCAGCCTGAATTGGGCAAACGTCCAAAAGGACTGGATGTCCTTTTGGTTCCTCACGAGCTGGGAATCCAAGGAAGTTCAAATCTCTTTTTTTGCCTGTAGATATTTGGAAGAAGTTCAGGAATAACACAAGAAACTACATCCGTGAACAAGCCCAGAGAAACAACATGTAAAACTGAAGTACAGCTTAAGAAAATTGTCATTTCAAACAAATTAAAAAATACTCTCCCAAGCACTTCCCTGGACAGACCCATGGCCAGCAACATGGTGGGGTGCAGGGCAGGTGCTGTAAATGACATAAATCCCATTGCTCCATTCCATAAACCTGGACTTTAGGGGCAGGAGCTGGGGGGAGGCTGCCCCCCCAGACAGGTTGTGTGGCTCTGGGTTCCTTCACATTCCTCCCCTCTGCAGCTGTGGCTGCTGCTCTCAGGCTGGGCTGGTGCACAGAGGAGCCCTGCTCTGCTCAGCTGTGGCATCTCAGTGTCCCCAGGACCCCTCAGACACACCTGCAGTGCTGAGGGGCTCAGCAAGGCAGGAACGGACTGTTTGTAATGCTTTAACAGGGCCAGACAGATAATTAAGATAATTAAATTTTTCTGTAATAAAAGCTCTGTTAAAATTGTGATTGCTGTTACTGACTATCTCCTAAATTTTGGCAGACAAGCCTAAACAATTTTCAAGGATATTTAGGTTAAAAAAGCCCCAGCAACAACCCAGTCCCAGTGACCTGAGTGTTCAGCAAGGGCATTAACAGGCCCTGCTCCAGCCAGACCTGTGGGTCTGTCCTGAGTGTCCTGGCATGAAAAAAAGAAATGTTGGTATTTCTCTTTGTTCAGAAGCTCTTCTGTTTGCCAGCACATCTCTGGGTTTCACTCCCCTGTTCCTGAGAGCTGCTGGGAACAGGCCCCTGAGGGAGCGCACGGCCTCACTGGGGTTCCTTGTGGGGAACTGGGCCAGAGTGGGCAGTGTGGGGTGAATGAGATGTTCAGCTTCAGGTGCACACAGGCTGGAGGTTACAGAGCCTGTGTTGTCACCCTCTGCTCCCCCCAACATGGATATTTCCTGTGTGCTCAGCAATTTTCCTGCCTAACTTGAGGGGGAGGGAAGGCAGAGGGGTTTCCTCTTAGCAAAGCAGGGCTGAAATGGGATTCCATGGTCAGCCCTTCCCAAACTGCGGGCAGAGCTGAGTCTGGAGGCACCTGAGTGAAGGGCTGGGACTGTCACCAAACTAACCAGCTCTGGCTCAGTGACTCTGGCCCTCCTTCTCTGGGAGGGCCATGCTGAGGGGGTGGAGGGGAATGGAGGGGAACAGCCCAGTGCTGAGTTGGGACTGAGTTCTGTTGCCTCTGCTGAACCAGCTTTGCCTTGCCGTGGCAGCCCAGCCCCCCCTGCTCCCTGAACCCCCTTTTTGGTTTTCCAAGCCCGTGGGTTCCTCTCCCACCCCAAACTCTGCACTCTGAGGCTCTGGCAGCTGCCCTTCTTTCAGCTCCTAAAATCCCCTCTGTAAACCAAACCCACTGTGCTAACACCTCTTGTTCCCAGAAAACCTGTGGGGAGGGGGACTCTGGATTGCCATTCCAGAGTGCTTTTTGTGCCCAGCCCTGGTTAAGATACCTGAAGAACTTGATGGCGTTTGAGCACTGGCTTTATTATTTATTTCGTTTTATTTTATTTTTTAGCAATCTCGCTAGGGTGGCTAATCAACTAATTGATTTAATTCATTAGTATATTAATTTCTATTGCTTTCTTCCTTTCAAATGCTGCCCCTCAGCCCGTCTGGCATGTTTGATTATGACTTTGAGTAAGTTTGACTTGAATTAGTACTTGTGCTGTGTTGTTAGTGTGTAGACACCAATGTGCCTTTTGAGACCTTGCTAACCCCTAGTTTATCTGTTTAATTGTAGGTATGTATATTAGGTTAGGCTGGGAAGTTTTTTTTAAAAACAGAAAAGCGTGATGGAGGTAACATTTTATTTAATAACTTCAGCAAAAATTAAATTAACTTCACTCTTCTTTACCTTTCTGTTTCGTATTTAAATAGAAAACTTTTTAACTTTAAAACTTAGTTTTAAAACTGATTCTTCTGGCTTTGCTGCTTAAGGAGTTAGCATAGACTTGGATATTTGCTTCTGGAAAAACGTACTAAGTGCCATACCTTTGTCTTATATAATCCCTGTCATCCTAACTCCTCTCTCTGTCCGAGTAAATAACCCTCACTATGTCTGGATAATTACTTGTGGCATAGTTATACCCCTGACAGATTAAATTAACATAGAGCATGCACAGTTCCCCCTGTTCACCTGCCTAACTGCCCTGTGATTGATTGTGCCCCGTGATTAACTCTTGTCTGGGAGTGGATGGAATCTGCTTTTTTGGCAAATAATAATGACTCCACTCTCCTGCTGCTCTAGTTCCCAGTAATCCTGGGACAGTGCCCTGGCTCAGCCAGTTGGGAATGGATGGATTAACCGTAGTCTCTGTCATAGCTGTGCCCTGTGCAGTAGCTCTGGTGTCGGGTCAGGTATTGACATGGACATTTCTCTTGTCTCTCCAACCACAGGATTGATCTCAAGTTAAACAAAAAGCCAAGAGCCGTAAGTATCTGTGCTCTGTCTGTGTTTTCATTGCTCACCTCTGCTCCTGAGGGGCTGGCTGACTCCTAAGCTTAAAAAAACCCCTCCTTCTGCTGTCATTTAAGTTCTTGTTTCTGTGGTTGAGGAGTGTCATGGTATGAGATCAGCATTGCCACGTGGCTGCAAACAGCAGCTGAGCCCAAGGTGGGCTGTTCTGAGCCTGTGTCACAGGTAACTCCTGTGCACTTCTGGAAAAAGCTGGTTTGCATCCTGTTACCTTGTCATGATCTGGAGCATCAAAAGCATCTGGTTTGAGTTGATGCTCAGGGTTGGAAGGCTCCATCCTTTTCAATGTTTAGCTACAAGAGAGAAACCTGTTTTGCCTGCAATTGATGTAGGAGATGAGAGAGGACTGAGATCCCCCAACTCCAAGAGCAGAATGAGAGGTGGGAGGGTGTTAACGTGCCTATGCTATCCTTTCTCTGCAGGACTACTAGAGCCATCAGTGCTGGTGCTCCTGGGACTGTGGTGTGTGACTCCCCCCTGAGAAGCCCTGAAGCAGGATGGCAGCTGCAGCTGGAGTGACTCACTCTCTAAGGGACTTGGATGGGGGGAATGGGGGGAGAAAATCCTGGACCATGTACTTTGCATCGTTTTTAAATCACCTGAGTTGCAGGAAGACAAAGGTGGTGTAGTAGTAGTAGTAGTAGTTCTGAATTCCTGACTCTTCTGTGCTTCCACCTTGGTCGGGAACTTCCTGAAATGGCTGATGCTGCTTCCCCCCATCACCTGCAGATCCACAGAGAGGCATTTCCTTTGCCACCGGAACTGGGGTAGGATTCAGTGTGTCCCATCCGTGTTGTGAGACTTAGATTACTTTTGTTGCTGATATTTAGCTTTGTAGGTTTGGTTCTGTTTTTGGTTGGTTTTGTTGTGTTTGTTGTTTTTTTTTTTTTTAAAGCCAAAGTGTATAGTAACATATTGACTTTGGATTTCTTTGTTTAATCCGTGTAGTGAAGGTTCTTCATTTTGTGGAGCAGCTTGTTTGATTCTTTCTCAAGCAGAGAAGAAGGTGGTTTAACCCTTTTCTCTTTCTTTCATTGTAAACACCATCTCCCAAGACTCCACAGTACTTTAGGTGCAGGAAGGGCCAGAGCTCAGAGCCAACTCGCTCTTTACTGTTGCTGACTTTGGGTGGATTCTCTTTTTAATACAAACTCCCGTCATTTGTACATAAACAATAAAAGTTCCATGTTTGTCTCTTCCCATGGTTTGTTCAGTCCAAACTTTGACTCCTGGTGCTTTTTATAGTCCACCTGCTTTATGAGGACTTTGCTGGAATTCTTCCTCTTTGGCACAGGAGCTGTTCCTCATCCCGTGGCCCTTGGGAGGTTCTCTTGGTGCTTTCTCTCCTCGGGTGGCTGCGACTGAGCGATGCAGGGAGTGCCAGGCTCTGATCTCCAGCTGTGTTTGGCTGATCCTGCTGCAAGATAGGACTAGGATGTCCATGGGTTCTGCTGGTGCTGCCAGATTGCCTGTGGATCAGGGATGAGCCAGTGGGATTGTCCCTGGAGCAGCACGGAAGGGGTGAGGTTGCTTACTGGGTCAGGTGCTGCTGTTGAACTGAGCTTTGCTTTGCTTTATTCAGGGCAGGGATTTGCTGTTGGAACCAGTGCTGGGATGTGTTTGTGTAAGCCCTGCCGTGGAGAGAGCTGTGGGAAAGGGGCCTTGGGACAGGGGTGTCACTGAGCCCCCAGAGCGTGTGTGGCCCTTGGAACAGCCAAGGGTTCTGCTGCACCTCTGATCCCCTGGGGTCTGGGATCTTTCTCAGATCCCTCCAGGCACCCCAGTCCGTGCAGGGCAGGACCTGAGTGAAGGTGGAGGCACAGGAGCAGAGTTCTCCCTTGGGCTGGGTCTGCTCCAGGATCAAGGCAGCTCCATGTTTGTTCCCAGAGGGAGCTGGCTTATCCCCCAGGGAGCTGTGTCTGTGCTCGGGGTCTGGCTTATCCCCCAGGGAACTGTGTCTGTGCTCGGGGTCTGGCTTATCCCCCAGGGAGCTGTGTCTGTGCTCGGGGTCTGGTGGCTGCTTTTCCATGCGGGGCGGGGTGATCAGGATGGAGCAGCTTAAAGGCCAAGCTGCAAAGCTGGCCTACTTCTGTGTGTTTTAAGTCGCAGAAGTTAAGTCCACGGGGCTGGAAGATCTAGGAAACAGCATAAATTACAACACGTTTCTGCTCCATAGTTCTGGAAAAGAGACCCCTCAGCTGATGGTTTTGATTCCCTGCCCTCAGTACGAAGCAGTCCTCCCACTGCTGCTCCAAGCAGGGATGGCTGGAGCGCTTGGACTTGAGAGGCTTCACCTGTGACCTCGAGGAAAGCTGCTGGGTGTCTTTGGGCAGAACATTTTGGAGAAGCAGCAAAGGGCTGGTGTGGTGGGTTGTGTGGCAGGGTCAGTCAGCTCTGTGTTCCCTGTGACACGCTGGGGGAACGCAGGGACAGCCTCCAGCTGTGTTTGTCATTGAAGGAGGGGACAACCTGTTCTGCCAAGGCTGCTGTCTGATGGCAGCAGCCTGGGGGGAGCACATTGATCAGAAAGCAAAATGGCAAGTGCTTGGTTCAGTTAAAGGCACGGCTGTTCCCTGTGAGGGCCTGCTGCTGAGCTGTTGTGCCTAAAACATCCATTTGATTTCTGAGGGTTTCTATTTTCCTTCCTAAAGAGCCTGGGTGACTAAAGACCCTCAGGATGGCCAGTGCCTGAGCACAGGAGTCAGAGGGAGCTGCACAGGCTTTACCCGAATGCTCATGAAAGCTAAAAGTAGAGGTTAGAAATAAATCCTGAGTCCTTTACTTGTGAAAGACGGATCCTGAGCAGAGAAAACAAGGGCTGCAGAGCAGCCACTGTCCTTATGGCCCCCAAAGGTGGAGCAGGGAAATACTAATCCCTGCGCAGCCTCATCACCAAGAGGATTAGGCAGGGGTTCATCTGGCCAGAGTGAGCGGGCAGGAGGAGCCACACACGGTGCATGGCTGGGTAAGGGGGCAGAGGGCAGTGGGCAGTGGGGGGTCCCTGCTCAGTGCATGGCCCATGTGAGGGCATCTGGCCCTGCAGACATTCAGGCTCCCTCTCGTTGTCCTGGCACGTGGCGAGGCGGGATAGACACAGGCGTGTGCTGCCATAAAACCCTTCAGTGCACAGAGTGAGGCGTCGGCTCTGGGCCTGTCACCTCTGTCTCCTCCCAGGGTCCCATGGGCCGGCAGCGCAGACCCCCGGCCCCGTGGTGGGGGCAGCTCCTGCGTGCCGGGTGCTGGTGGCTCCTGTCGCTCTGCAGGACGGCGCTGCGGGGGCTGTGCTGGCTCTGGAGGCTCACATGGGTTGGTACCACATGGCCCCTTCCCCGGGGACCTGTGTGTGACACGAACATGTCACGTGCCCAGGGCTAGGGCAGGGGGGTGCTGGGGTGCAGTCTCTACACTGGTGGTGCTATGGGGTGTGGTTTGGTGCAACTGGGGCAGCTGGGGGATGTCACCAACACCATCCAGTAGCACGGCTGTGCATCCCGGGGAGCTGGCTCTTGGCTCAAGGCACTGTATGGTTCTGCCCACCAAGAGCCCTGAGGACATGGGGACATCACTGCCCACAGCAGGTGTGAGCCATCCTCTTCCCCAGGTCTTGCTGATCTGCTACAAGAGCTGCTGGGACAGCGCCTTCCAGGTCACAGAGGAGGTAACTCCCCTAATGTGCCCTCAACACCATGGGGACATTTAGCAGCCCTTGGGGCATGGCTGAGCTTGGTGCCACAGTTGATTGGGTGGCAGCTGGGGAGTTCCCCTGGCAGGGTCAGTGCCAGGGACCATCCAGGCTTGGCTGCCCGTGGTCATGTCAATCCCCACTGTCGGGGTTGGCTTCCAGCTCAGCGCGGCGCTGCAGCTGAGACTGGAGGGGAGCGAGGAGGAAGAGGATGGGAGCTCCGATTCTGCGCTGGAGCCTGGGCAGGCAGGTGGGTCCCCAGCCCGGGGATGTCCCTGGGGCAGAGGGTGGGAGTGGCAGGTGTCCCGCGGTGCTGCCAGGAGCTGAGCTGTGCTGCCAGGGCAGTGGTGCAGCGGCAGCAGCAGCGCGGTGATGCCAGTGAGGCTGTGCTGGAGAGGCTGGAGGGGCTGGAGGCCGACGTTCGCTTCCTCTGCTCGGAACTGGGGGCAGAGAAGCTGCTCTGGAGCAGCCGGTTCCTGGAGCTGCTGCGGGAACAGCAGAGCCTGCGCCAGCGGGTGAGTCCCCCACGGGGTGTCAGCCCCCCCAGTCCCTTCTGGCACCCCAGACCCTCACACCCTGCCCCAGCTGCAGGAGCTGCCGTGGCAGTGGAACAGCAGTGACAGCCCCGAGCTGCCGGGGGAAGCAGAGGAGCAGAGTGCCAGTGGCAGCGAGGGAGAGAGCACAGAAGGTAGGAGCTGGAGGCTGGGGGGGGCACAGGGAGCAGGGCCGTGGCACCAGAGCTGGGGACAGGGCAAGGTGCTGACCTCTGCCACTGGGCAGTGTGGGGAGCCCACCAGCTCCCACTTGAGCACTGGCTGGCACTGGGCTGCCCTGGGAGTATTTGGGAGGAGGGGGCTGGGAAAAGCCCCCAGTTCTCTGCACCAGTTCCCACCAGGAGCCTGGCTGGGTGCTCCCACACTCAGCAGAGCTCTGGCCATCATGTGCCCTCTCGCCCCTCTGCCCTGTTCCAGGACAACAGTGGACCGAGCCGCTGTGGCAACCACGGGGCTCCATCCAACCTGAGAGGCAGAAAAAGTAAGTGAAGGCATGAGCAGGGCATCAGCGAGCCAGGAAGGAGCCACACATCCCCACCTGCCCAGGCCAGGATGGTGCAATCCCAGCTGTGTCTCTGTCCCTGTATGTGCCTCTGTCCCTCAGTGCCAGCCGGGCCCGGCCCCGTCCAGCAGAACTGCAGCCATTTCTTAGGAGCAGGAGCCGACCAGGAGGGGGTTCAGGGTGAAATCCCGGCCCCAGGGCTACCCCAGGCCACCCCCTTGCAAAGGGCCACCCCAGGGGCTGGCTGCGGTGGAGCCCACTGAAGAGTATCCTCCAGATCTGCTGCAACTTGGAAGGTTCCAGGAACAGTCCGGTCACCACTGGCCCCAGTCACCTTCCACAAGCTGGAACCGCTGGGGTGATGGATTGCAAAACTCACCCACTGACTTCCCCGTTGGCTGGACTCAGTCCCTCTGTCAGCTGCTCTGCACATGTTGCAATGCTGGGCCAGCTCCTTGCAATAGTGGTCGAGGGGGAACTGGCTCTCCTGGTGTGGCCAAGGGCCCCTCATCCCCCAGGAGGGCTCAGCCTGGGATGCCGAGCCTCAGGAGCACCAGCCCAACGTGGAGCAGGGCTGAGGGGCCACCCCAGCCCAGAAGGGCTGTGTCCTGTCCCCCACCCCAGGGCTGCCACTGTGCTGTGGCTGTTCAATACAGGCAGCTGCTTCCCATCAGTTGTGTCTACCTGGTCTTTTCCTGGCAGAGATGGGACAGCTGCACTCCTGGGTCCCAGCTCTTTGGGGTGGAGGGACAGGATGAGCTCCCACTGAAGCAGAGCAAGGACCAGCACCCACCTGCAGCAAGGGCTGGGGACAGGCTCCTGCAGGGAGGGATCGGCAGGGATCCATCCTCCCGACGTGTCTGTGCAGCTCCCACAGGCAGGGAACTGATGCAACAGGAATAGCAGCAGCCTGACTCACTCACTCACACACCACCTGGCTGAGAGGGGACAGCCCCAAGCTGTTCAGAAACACCAAAATAAACGAGGTCCTGCAAACGAGCCACTCTGGGGACACCACTGCAGCCCCAAACCAGCCACCCTCAGGAATCCCAGCAGCATCCACACCAAGAGACCATGGGAGCACTGGCCATGTCCCACAGGAGCTCTGCAGTGACATGACAAAGTCCTGTCCCTGCTAAAGCCACTGTTCACCTCTCCTGTGGCAATCCTTGGGCTGGAAATCCCCAGCCCAGCCCCACAGTGCCAGGGACAGCGCCTGGGAGGAGGAGGGTGACATCAAGCAGCCTTAGCTGCAGCCACCAGCTCTCCCTGCCTGCTGGAGCAGCCCCATGGGTGGGCAGCCTCTCACCACACTGTCCCCAGAGAGGCAAGAGCCACCTCACAGGCCACAGAAACCTTTCCCAGGCCACCACGCCATGCAAATCCTCCTGACCTATTGCTCAAGCTGAGCCTGTATTTGTTCCAACACATTTGTGCAATATTGCTCCCCGCTCCCAGCCCGCGGCTTCCTCACAAGGGCTGAGCTGGCAGCTGCTCTCCCAGCCAGAGCTTTGTCTCCCAGGAGCAACCCCTGGCCTTGGGGAGCAAGGGGGTATAGGGCATATAACCCTCAGGGCCTAATCCCTGAGGAAAGCGGGTGGCAGGACCAAAAACAACACATGGCTGGAGGCTGAGTGCTGATGGCACCTGCAGAGGTAGCACTGCCATCATCACCCCATCCCAGCACCAGCCTCCCCTCCCACCACCCTGGGGCAGCACCCAGCTCCTCCTCAGCACCACCTTTCTGTTCTCTTGGTTGCAACATTCATTTTGCAGCTACTCGCTTCCTGCAGCTCTGTCTTACATCGAGGCCGAGTTGCAAAAGCAGTTTGGGGTACAGAGTGCAGAGTGGCTGCTGTGTTTAGGACACTTCTTCCTCTCTGCAAGGAGAGCAGCAGCCTCACTGTTGGGGAAAGACAGTGGGTTGTTGCTGAACTTGCTCACATGTATGGGAGCCCCAGGTGGGTGACACCACCATAGCCCACATGAGGGCACACACACACACACATGTGCTCCCATTACACACCAGCCCCTTTCCCACAGCATGCACAGGAACCTTGGGTCAGATTCCTGCTTCTGGAAATGCCTTAAAATGTTAGAACCCAGATAGGACACATCCTGGAAATTCCCTGGTGGAAGGAACCAGCTGGGTTCAAATGGAAGTTCAGTGAGCAAGGGCAACACAGGGCTGTGGTGCTGGGAAGAGGCGAGTGAGCCCCAGGGAGCAGGCTGGGCTGCTCGGAGGAACCAGCCTCCCCAGGAGCACAACGTGAGGCCTCAGCAGCACACGGCTGACAGGATGAGGGCTGGGAACCCCCTGGCCACAGGAAACCTCCAACAGGCCCATGTGCAACCTCCTCCCCTCCAACAGCGCAGTGAACTGACAAACAGATCTGACCCATTTTGGTTGGCCCGGGGACCCAAAGCAAATACCCAACAGTCATGGCAGGTGACATCCCACCAAGCCTCAGGATGCACCCCAAAACCCTGCACTGACAGCCCAGCGAGGCTGCCCAAGTGGGCAACTCCAACAACTTACTGCAGACTATGCAGGGCAGGGAAATGTGCAGCAGCAGCAGTTCCAATTAGCATTCCCATGTCCCAAGCTCCTGGCACCTGGTGATCAGGCCCCCAGGGAGGCAATGCTTACCCAGAACACACAGGATGCTCTGGGGACGGGTTTGCTCCCACAGAATTTCATGTGAGGGACGGAGAAAATTCTGAGACCAGGAGTGGGACCGTGGCTGGATGGGCCCGCTGCTCCAGCAGCACTTGCTGCAGTTTATGGGAATAACTTTGATCAGATCTGTGACCCTCTCAAACTGCTCTGATAATGAGCCTCGGCACTGATTCCCTTTCATCGTGTTTGTCCAGCTTTGAGAGAAGCAAAACCAAACATTTCCCCATCCCTGCAAAACTAGAATCACCTATTGAGGTAATTTTACAGGAAAACCAGCCTTAAGACCCTGCAGCATTTTTCAACTACAGACCCCACTAAGGACAGGAGCAAACTCCCGGCCTGGTTAAAGGTGTGCTCAGATTGAGATGCCCCTCCATTCCCCCCATGACACACACACAGAGCCACGTGAGCTCTGTCACTGCAGTGACGTGCCCAGAGAGTTTCTCTGCCACAGCCAATAAAGACCTTTCAGACCGTGAGGTTCCAGGTTTGTTTTGAAACGCAGCTGTCTCCGCGAGCACTTGCCTCCCTCGTTTCTGATTAACTACAGAGTCATTGCCCTGTGGTAAAGGAAGAGGCCAAGTTTTAATACAGACCATAAAGTTATTTAACCAGGGAGATAAGAACATGCTGTGCTGCACGAGAGCAGGTGGGAGGGGAAGATCCTTACGCAGCAATGTGAGCACTGATATTCCTGCTGCGCTTCTCTCCCAGTCCGTAACAAACCTTCAAGGTCTGGACACATCACAGTTCACATATCCCATACTCAACATCTGACATAGATGTGCTATAACTGGATAAAATACATATTGGTTTCCAGACTGTACTGTGGAATTGCCCCTTAAAACTGAACGTAACTCACTCTGATTTCAAAATCCCCTTGCATGTTCTGTGCTTTAGCACCTGAGACACCCACAACTGCCTCTCATTCCACCTTCCCCTGCCAGCACCTGCCCCGGGCACTGAGAAACCCCAGTGCTGCCAAACAAACAGCAAACACCACACACGCTCTTATCTGCCACAGCACTTGGATGTTTTGGTCTCACTGCCTGTCAATAACAAGCCCTCAGACTGCACACAGAGATGGAAGCCTGTCAGAGAAACCCAGGGGAGGAAGGATAACTTCTCTGACTTTTCCTGGAATGCCAGCCAAAATGTTGAATGTTCCTCCAAAAAGCCACCAGAGAGCAAATACGTCAACTCAGCAGTTTTTATTTATATAACAGTTCTTCCTTTGCCATGGCTGTCACATAGCCACTCCATACATGACTATACTGCATAGTGATACAGAAAATTCAGCAAGTGTCAGCTGGGGAGTACAAAATGTTAATCTTCTGATTGCAAGAGAAGCAGCAGATACCAGCATTCCACCAGAAACCCAAACACCCCTCGCCAAGTAACACATGGCTGAGGCAAGGACAGCACTGATTAAAACTGCAAGCAGTAAAGTGCTGGACAATAACATTAAAAACCATTTTTCCTGTAATTTACAAATATGCAAAGTATCAGGTTACTTAAAATTAAGAAGCATTTTGCTTACTAACATGAAACATTACTAATTTGTAATGTATCATTATGAACCAGGTATACAGGTTTCTGTGTCCCTGTGGTCTCATGGCACATGGTGCCAGTCTGGGCAGGTCACTCCTCGGACATCAGAGGGAAGAGCAGGAATAGACAACACTGTTCCCAGGAGGATTCCAGGACCAGCTGCATTCCACTCTCCACTTCCTAATTTGCCACTCAACGACCTTGGTTTAACCACAGAAGGGCGTATTGTATTTAGAAAACAACAACACACACAGATACAATGTGTATCAACGAATCAACTGCTTCTGGCCTGCAAGTGCCAGGAACATCTCTGCATCCCAAGCACAGCAAAATTCCAGGACCAGAACCAATTACTACAGCAACTGGTTTTGCATACTTAAAATCTCTTAGAGTATCTACAGTAGAAAACATTTCACAGAGTAAGAGGAAATGAAACAGGAACAGTCTTGCCAAGTAAGTCTTACTCTACAACTTTGGATGCTGCTCTAGCTGGGCACAGCCAAAGGGGATGGGGGAACATGGGTGAGGAGGAAGATGAAGCAACAGCTTTACAGAGAGAAATATTAAGGGCTCCTCAGGAAGGGCCCTGGCTGGCAGCAGTCCAGATGTGACTACAGCTGTTCTATTGCTATCTGAAGGCAAAAGGCACATCATAAATCCTCATCAATGCCATACAGAGCCAGTCTGGGCCAGGGAGCAGCAAGGTGACCATCCCAGAGCAGCACCCACAGCATGCTCAGGTCACCCACCCGCTCTGCCACTGCAGCTGTCAGCACATGCAGCTCTGGAGCAGTGTCTGCCATTCTTCCTGAGCAAGGATTGCACTCCTGGCTCCTGCTCTCCAGGAGCTAAGCAGCTCACTAAGCACTTGTGGCCCGTGTGGGAGAACTGCCTCACCTCAGGAAGGTAAGCTGAGGTGGGAGGGTTGGGGAAGGCATCATTAAAGAAGTACACCAGTAAAACCAAAGTCAGCTAAACCCAGCTTCAGACCAGATTTACAACCCAACATTTGCCACAGATCTGCATAGTGGGATTTAGGAAAGAGGCTTAGTCAGGAGCTAAGAACAGCTTTGACAATGCATTTGGGTCTTCACAAAGCAGCCTCAGGCCACTGCAAAGGTAGCACTCCCTTCTTAGTGCCCCCCCTCAACTTTTCCATGTCCCATAGAGCACAAAGCCATCTCAACACTGAAGGTAATGGGAGGGACAAGGCCACATCCAGTTCTGGACAACTGCAGTAATTCAGGATGTGCCAGACTCCCATGAACCCCAAAGGAACGGTCCTGCTCTGGACCTACAGCCTCTGCTCCCACTCAGCAGTCCCCAGGGAAGGTGGGACCCCAGATGCACTCATCTTTCCAAAGGGCACACAGTCATGGCTAGAGCAGAACTTGCTGTGAGCACACCACATCTGGCACCCAGCATCCAACTGGAATTCCAAAGGAATAAGGAGGAGCACTCAGAAGACACCTGTGACAGCTGCAGAGGAAAACACAGCCCCTTAAGCTCTCCCCATGCCCTGCTGCCCTCGGCACCTGCCTCACATCCCCGGGTTCTGAGCCTTGTAAGTGAGTATCTCGGCCGCCAGCCTCTGGGGGTCCAGCAGCCGCGGGAAGCGGCTCATCACAGCATCCACCAGGTGGGGGTGGAAGATGCCGCACAGCTTGACATGCACGCTGGCCCGCTCCTCTGCAAACTGCTCCAAGTCAGCCCAGGGGCTCGAGTCCCCATAGGCCGGCCCTGGGGCCCTCTGCACCGCCCGGGGGTCCTGAGGGCCGGGGGATCTCACCTGAGGCAGCGGGTACGGCTCGGACCAGAACTCCCGCGAGTGGGGCGGGGGGGCACTGAACTCACCGGGCAGGCTGAACTGGCCCGCACTGCCCGGGGGCACAGGAGCTCCATAGCCTGAGAAAGAGTGGGGGGCTCCCGAGTGGGACACCTCGGGGCTGTACTGCAAGAAGCTAGCACCGGAGGAAGAAGATTTATGGGAGCTGTGCTTGTAAGAGACCAGGCCGTTCTGGTCTAAGCTGGGAGAATGTGGGTAGACTGGTCTCTGCCTACCACAGGTGCAGACAGGCACCTGCTCGGCATGGGAATGATCACAGTGACTGGTACATCTGTGAGGCCACATGTCAGACAGCTGGTTCTCCAGAGACCCAATGCCTGAGTCGAGACGGTCCTGAGAGATGTAAGACAGAGAGTCCATGTGAGAATGCTGGTACCTGTCACAGGACCTGTGGCTCCCACTGTTTGGGGCAACACTGCCTGACACACAGCCTTTGGCCTGAAGTGGAACATCGCTGGGCTTGGCTTTGTGGGCCAAGCTCTTCCTCTCTGCAGAGACTTTCTGCAAAGAGCTTTTGTCGCTCTCTGTGGGCACAGAGCACAAGAGCTCTGCCTGGGAGCCTCTTTTGCCCTTTTTATCCTCCTTGGCACTGGTGCTTCTGGTCGGAGACAGCCTTGCATTGGCACGGAGTTCATCAGCTAATGAGCGCTGGGGCTGGTTGATCCTTTCAGGGTGGTAGAACTTACACTTAATTCCATAAGTGCATTTCTTCCCTGCAAGGAAAAGCAAAGCATGGAATGAGAATGGAAGGACCAGCTGGATTTGACTAAACTATGAATGACACTTGCACAGTAACCTCATCCTTCACATGCAGGAGGCAGGTCTTACCATAAGGGCACTGCTGTTTCTTGTGTTCTGGCACCACAGGTTTCTTCCTGAGGAAGTTATCCAGGCTGGGGCCATGACGGCCTAAGGGATCATCTGGAGGCATAAACCTAAACAAAAACAAATCTCAGTCAGGTGCAGTTCACTTTCTTGGGTCAGGGTTTCATTTCTTCTCAAAGTTTACCATTTCATTGAAGATTAAAAGCTATCTGAGCCCTACAAAGCTCTCCCATTTCCTGCAGAGATAACCCTCCTTCACCCAGTCCACACCAGCACAAAATGCTTCCCCTTCAGGCACAGAGGATGTTTAGTGCTTGGTTGCTGACCAGAATTAGTACCTGCTGCTTGGCCTGGTAACAACTGTCCTGTGAGGAAATCAAGCCCTGAAGCTCTCCTGGCAGCTCCACTACAGCAGAGCTTCTGGCTCCACATCATGAGCTGCTACTGAGACACCTCCAACTCCTTTTGCCTTCGTATCTCTACAGCTTCTTTTTAATTCTGTACCAGCATTTTGCTCTCTTCATGCACCACTTGCTGCTGCTTCACTAAAACAAGCCAGCACGCTCTCACAGACCATTTTTAGAGGGGCAGGAAGACTGGGCCATACTTGTCATTAACGAAGGAATACATCAGCAGACGCTCCTCAATGAATTTCTTCCACTCGGGCCGCTCATTCTGCAGGTCCCGGTAGGTGTCGTTGGACACGACGATGCCATCGGACTCGTGGGCCAACCTCACGATGAACCGGTCGTCGTAGCACACCACGCGCTTGCCCCCGACCCGCCGGGAAGGGGTGAACACCAGGATCTTCTTCTTCTCAAGGTCACGGAGGATGTACTGGTCTGGAGCAAACACAGCTGTGAGTACACCCGCACAGCCCACGGGCAGGCTAACGTTGTGAGTGAACAACAGAATTCATGTGAAGCCGTTCCATCTCCCCGAAAACCAGACTGTACTCAGTCCTGATCATCTCTGTTCTGAGTTACTCAGAAGTCTCCGATGTTGGCAAGTTCAGAGCAAACTCCCCCCAGTTTGAGTAATTCTGACTAAATATGCTTCAGCCACATACAGAAGAAAGTATACCCCTCAATGAAGAAAAAAGTCAAGAAGAAACAAGAAGTTATGAAGCAGAGCAGTACTATTTCTTGGTTTTGGAATTCTTCCAACTGATTTAGGCAAAAGCTTACTTAGGGGAGAAGTTAATGACTAATTCTCCCTGCTCAGCTCAGCTCACTGTATATCTCCTGCTATTCAGGCCTTCCATTCTGAAGTTAATTACTGACTAAGCCAGAACTTTGCAAGCTCATTAAGTGACAGAGTCAGCCTGAAAAGCTACTTTTGGTTTTCGTATTTCCACACCTGTTATGAGTACATCTGGTCGGGGCTGCTCCTTCCTCCATGACGGCACAAAGACTGTAATATCCTTGTGTCCCCTGTCCCAGAACCACTGGACAGCCAGAAGGATACCTCGGCAGGAGAACACTTCTTTATTCCCATGGCTGCATCGAAGGAGAAAATTAAGGATTTCATTACTTCATTATTCAGTACAGACCAGTCAGGCAATGCACCAAGCAAAGGGAGCCAGCAAGCTGGACAAGCTTCAGTGAAGTGTTGAGAAG
The DNA here is from genome assembly GCA_035583155.1 of Acropternis orthonyx. Lineage (NCBI taxonomy): Eukaryota > Metazoa > Chordata > Aves > Passeriformes > Rhinocryptidae > Acropternis > Acropternis orthonyx. The sequence goes on from JAWWEU010000062.1 coordinate 2,810,492, forward strand.
TACAGGCAGCATTCGGTGCTCGTCTTGTGTAAGCACCCTCACTCAGACCTGCCCAGCCTCACTGTTCCTTTCAGCATGTCAGGATACCAGTAAACACCCAAATCCTCACTGGGAAGGAGCAGCTGGAACTGTTGCAGCTGCTCTGAAACAGCCTCTGCTTCAACCCTGGACTCCCAATGGTTATTTTTAGCCCCAAGCACAATGTGATCCCAAGCCCTCTTAGTCCTACACTCCCAATTAATGCCAGTGGCTGTCCCCTGCAAAGTCGTTCTGATCACTTCAGGAAAACAAGACATTTTATGCACTCCCACCTCAAGGAAAGATGATTCTTAATTAACATTATGGCTCAAAGACTCAGCTACCATTGCACTACTTGCACAAAATGGAAACATCTCCTGTGAGCACAATCAGTGCTGGATGAGCAAACAGCTCATGGTAGTTGAAGAACAAAGTTTGACAACCATGTCAGAAGCCACGTACCAGTGCAAAAAATGCTTCTTAATTATTCACTAGGTCACATCAATAAGTTTCCAGAACTTCTAAAAGGAAACTACCTCTCCTGCTTTACAAGCACTAGTATTTACAGTGCAATCAGCTCTTATGCTGATAATGGTTCTGGCAAACTTTCAACATCTCTGTATTCCAGCCTGATTTGTCGCTCTGGGGATCCAATAGCCTGCGTTCCCTGAGGGCACTCCAGGAATATGCACTACACTGAAGGTAACTCTTCTCAGAATTCAGGAATTTTCTCCACCTGGTCACTACCTCTCCCAAGTCTTACTCTTGCCATCTACACCTGAATAACACTTCAGCTCCCACCAGCCCAGTGGGTTTCTCCCCAGAGCCATTCCTGCAGAGGCACCACTGCAGCACCACTACAAAGAAACTTCACTTCCCCTCCTGGCCTAACCCTTTCTCTGGAACTACAAAGATAATTGAAGAGTTGTACAAAAATACTTATTCTGAGAGAACTAAACACTTGGCAACAGAACTAACACCTAAAAAGGCACCTAACACATCTCCATAAGAGAAGGGTCATAGTCACCATCAGAAGATGCTCTAAAAGTCTTCTCCAACATCAGATGGGTTTAGCTATAAATATCCAGGCATAGGTTACTGTAATCTTTTAGAGGGAAAAACAAATTTGAAAAACAATTGCTTTTTTGGTAGGTTGCAGGTTTTTGGTTTGGGTGGGTTTTTTGTGTAGTTTTTTTTGGTTTTGTTTTGTTTTGTTTCAGTCCCAACCTCAAATCTCCAAAAGGCAGCTAACTGGGCTGATCTGATTTGGCAGCAGCTAAGGAAAAATTCCCTTAGAAGGAAGTAAAAGCTAATTTCCACTATGATTTGCATAAGTTTGTCAAGAGCTGTTGAGGGAGGCCGCGGTACACACTGCAAATGAATCAGCAGGGAACATCACACCATCAATACAGGAAGTTTCAGAATGGAATTCCCCTTCTAGCAAATTGCTTAAAAAAGCCATACTGCTTCTCTCATGTCAGACCCTGGGCTCTGGCCTGCCCTGACTCACAGTTGCTGTGAGCTCCCCTCTGCATTTTGGTATAACTTTCAGGGGTAAGAGGCTCCTCATTAACAAACACACCCAATCCTGGTGGTTAAGGCTCCAGCACTTGTCCAAGGTAAACTTCGATGCCAGAGTCACTTATCAGCCTGAGCTCACAATGGGCCCTTTTCCACAGTGCCTGAAGGACAGGAACAGGAACAGGTTCTCCTGCAGGGACCCCAGGCATGGCTTTACCTCTCCAGCCATCCCCATTCCTCATTTGCCCCAGGACCTGCAGGCTCTGCCCATCAGCTGCACAGCAGACCGTGCCCCATCTTTTCTCAGTCCTGTTCTCAGAACTGTCAACCAGGGTTTGGAGGAAAAAAAAAAAAAAAAAACACCTGCAAACCAACCTCCACCCAGCACTTTCACCTCAGACAAACTCCCTGTGACGCATACGCAGGCTGTGCCTGCACCCAGGCTTACTTTTTATAAAATCTGCACACACAAACACACACAGCAAAGGAAGTGGCTCCTGCTGCAGAAAGAGCTTTCAGAGCCCAATTCAGAACCTGGAGCATAAAATCACAAGAGAGCCCAGGATTCCTCTGCACAGAGGTGGGGAGCACATGCTGCTGGGGCTGGAGTGGGAGCAGGTAATGCTCACCACCGTGGGAGCAAAACCCAGGGTGAAAGTTGGGACATCACACCGACAAAATACCCAGCCCCGAGATTCTGGGTGCTCCATAGATACTGGGACCTCTGCTCGCAGTGTCCGACAGGACCTGTGCCAGCAGTACCAGGACACCTAAGATGCTGAGGCTGAGCCACAGCCCTGCCTTGGTGACAACTCTGACATTCCATCGCTCCCTGCGTTGCACAGAAATTCACCAAACTGCACGAGTCACAGTTTGGAGACAGGTCTTCAACGCAGGAGACAGCTCCGTGTTACAGAGCCTCCCCTAATTAACCCTATAATTATTTATTGAGCAACTTCCTGCTACGGAAACTTACACAAAGCCACTGCTTGAGAGGACGATGTATCTCCGGCTATCCCCGGAGCTGCTGAGCACAGGAGGAAACGCTGTTTCACTGGCCCCGTGACCGCCGGCTCTGGGCGGGCAGGGCCGGCCCGCACCGCCAAACGTGATGCTCGCCCTCCTCAGAGCTGTGTGCCTCAGCCAGGCACCTCGGAAAGTATTACCAGCCCCATCCTCAGCACCCAGCTCGGGAGTTTTCCCCCGATCCAGCGCGCCCGGCACAGCTCGGACCCCGAGAGAGCCCGCACACCCCACACGCACCTCATGGCCACGTTGCTGCCATCGATGACGATGGGCTTCAGGTTGTCGCTCTCCGCCTCCTCGGGGCCGGGCGCGGGGGGCTTGTTGCCGGCCCCTCCCCGGGGCACCAGCGGGGCCTCTCCGGGCTCGGCCGGGGCCTCGGGGCCGTCCCGCTCGGCCGGGCCGTGCTTCACCAGCTCCCCCAGCACCGTGTTGGTGTCGGCGCCCAGCCCCAGCTTCTGCAGCACGACGCGGATCTCCTCCGAGGAGTAGCCGAGCTTGCGGAAGAAATCCACCCTCAGGCGCAGCTCGGGGCCGTCCGGGGGCCCCTCCCCGGGGCTCTCGCTGCCGCTCATCCCCGCTGCGGGCCGGGCCGCGGCCGGCCGCGCCTCAGGCCAGCCCGGGGCGACGCTGCCCGCGCTCATCGCCGGGGCCTCCTCTCGCCGTCCGGTCCTGCGGGGCGACAGCGGCGTCAGCACCGCCCCCGGCACCTCCGATATCCCCCCGGCACCCCCGATATGCCCTCGGCACCCCCGATATGCACCCCCAGCGCTCACCGGGCCGCCGCTGCATCGCCATGGGGCCGGAGCAAGGCGGGCGGCGGCCGCCGCTTTATACCCAGGGCCCCGGAGCGCGGCGCAGGGCGGAAGGGCAGAGCGGGGGGCGGAGCGGCCGCCGCTTCCCGGCCCGGCCCCGCCCGGCCCCGGCCCGGCCCCTGCTCGGCCCCTTCCCCCCCCGCCTCGGCCCCGGTTCGGCCCCGGCCTGGCCCCTTCCCGCCCCGGCTCAGCCCCGGTTCGGCCCCGGTTCGGCCCCGCCCGTCCCCGGCACAGCCTCGGCCGGTCCCGGCGCGGTGCTCCCCAAGGGTGGGGTGTGTGGGGCACGGCCGTGCCGACCCACCGCCCCTCGCCGTGGTGGGTGAAGAGCTGCCCTCGGCCTGGAGCTGCCAGGAGAGCACGGCCCTGGCAGCGGACACCCGGGAGGTGACACTGGGGAGGGATGGGGATGGCGAGTGACATCGGGTGCAAGGACAGTCCCGCAGCCCTAACCCTAACCCGCAGCCCTGAGGGTCCCTGGGGAACACGGGGCACAGCCACGAGCTTTGGGCACGCCGGCAAAAGGGGCTTGGCAAAAGGGCTTGAATGGCCTGTGTGAGCTGCGATTCCAGCCGTGGGTGCGTGGACACAGCACATGGTGACAGTGCAGAGCCGGTGGCCTGAGGATGGGCATTCAGGGCACAGCCGGGGTGGTGGCAGTGCCTCTGGATGCCGAAAAACCTGGGAATTAAAGGAGGTTAACCCCTTGAAGGTTTATTGCCGTTTCGCTCTGCCGTGGTGGCCTCAGTGGTACCCGCACAGGGCTGTGCACTGCGAGGGGACCGAGTGTCTGACACACGGCCCTTGCACCACTTGGATGGCGATGATGATGCGGGTGGCTGTGATTCAGCCGGTGGCAGCTTATCAGCCCGGGCGTGCGGAGGAGATAAGCGCTGGCAGGAAACATCTGTCACCTGGCAGCTACCTGTCCCCTGCCAGGCGCTAAGCCACCCCTGCAGACTGTGTGGAACTGCAGGGATTGAACCAACATTGCACAACGTGCACAAATTGCACATCTCTGACTTCTGATTAATCATCCCTAAACAATTTAATGAAGGTAGTTGCGAATTTGCTTCCCCGAGGCCATGTACCAGAGCCCAGCTAGGAGAGAGGAACTCTCCCAGTTACAGGAATACATTTGCATTCATCTTCCTTGTGGTTACCCTGAAACAATCATTTTTCCTTGTCTCTGGCCGTGTCTGAAACCGCACTGTGTACTCAACAGTAACACACACAGAGTGAGATTCAGATCAGCGATAATATCCTTACTCAGTTCTTAAGTAGGTGCTTTCCCAACTCTTCTTTCCCTTGGAATCTACTCCAGTCAGCATGAATTTTTTGTGTGCTTTTGCTTCCAGGCTAAAGCCTATTGCACCAGAAAGTATGGCCACAGATGTGCTTCTTATAGGAAATACCCCAAGGAAGGTGCACAGAGCTGGATCTCCTGATTTATGCAAAGCAGCGACAGTGGGTCTGTTTGAACCGGTGAAAGAGAAGTCAGGAGAGAGGGGAACTGCTGGCTTCTCCACCTGAGAAGTCAAGGAGTCACATGCTGGCCACACTCCAGAGCTCCTTGTGGGTGGTTTTGATTTTTTTTTTTGTTTGTTTTTTGTTTTTCACATTTGCAAACCGCTTTGAACAGAAAGTGCTTCCTTTTTTTTTGGCACTGCAAAGGTAGAGGCTGCGGCTTCTGAGGATATGGAGACTCTTGGGACAAAGCCTCTGCTGGAATCACGGAGGTGCTGAGGCCCTTCATCACCACGTGCAAGGCAAGAGGCTCTGCTGCTTCCAGCCGGTGCTGTGCCCACTGTTGGGCACTGCCAGGCTGCTGAGCAGGGCTTGTGCCTCTGTCCTGCTGCGAGGCCTCAGAGGTCACGGGAAAAGAGGTGGAAATCCCCAGCACGGTGTAAGAGAGCACAGGGCTGTTCCAGGGAGGAACCTGAGAGACTCAGGGGAGCACAGAGGCTGGCAAGGCCAGATGCCCTCAGGATGGTCATCAAGGGCAGTGGCATCTCATCCTGCTGAGCTGGTAATTCTAGTAAGCAAAAAATGAACCAAAGCATCCAGGGGCAGTGGGGACAGCAGGGTGGTCTCTGACAGCAAGGAGCCCTGTCACCAGAATGGGCTCAGTCCCTCACAGTTCTCCATTCACTTCTCTGCTGACTCAGCGTAACCTTTCCTCCAGCCTGGTTCCTTGCTTACAAACAAGTCTCATAAAATCCTGACATCAGATTTTTCTAGGGATTTTTCTGGGGATTACCACTCCCATGTCCCAGATTTTAAAGGAAGAGCTTGTCCTCTGGCAAAGTGTTTCATCTCCCACTTGTACATTTAACACAGTCAAAATAGGTGATATTCAAGGATCCTATTATCTGCTGGCAGAGCGGAAGCTGGCCTTGTTCCAGTTTCTTGGGAAGACATGCCAGTGCTACAAAACTCCTGCTAACCAGCCTCAACCAGGAGCCCTGTCAGCAAAGTGGCCCTGGCTCTGGCTGCCTACCCATGGAAGCTCAAGGCAGCTAACTTGCTTCTACAAACGGGCTAATTAAACCTCATTTATAATGGCCTATGTGGGACCATTATGTTAATTAAAGACAATTAACATGGCCTTATTTAGTAGCATTTGGGAGTAAACTTAACTGAATTAAGGCCACTTTAATTTTGAATGAGAGTTTCATACGGGATTTTAATGGTCTACTTTAAATTTATATAAACAAGCCCTGAGCAGTGAGGTACCTGCTCAGGTACCTGCTCCAAGCTGACCTCATGCTTCAGCCTCTCTGGGAGGGGATGAGGTGGGATGGCTGCCTTGAGATCCACGTGTTCCCAACACCTTTGGTGTTCTAAATGTCTTGCTCATCTGTGGAGCGACCTGATGGCTCATCTCACTGCACTCACCAACATGCGCTCCTGGTGATGCACTGAATCCTCCTGTCAGCTGCAACTCAGGGATCTGAGAGACTGGCAGAGCTACCTCTGGATTTTCTTTTACAATAAGCAGTATAAAGCAGTATAATTTATTACACAGGACTCAGCACAACCAGGAATTAAAAGAAAAACCAGGTGACGATTTATGCCCTTTCTTTGGAAGAGGGTCACTGTGCCTCATGAGGAAAGCCAAGCAGCAACACCAGGAGGAAAGCTCAGCAACACAACTTTATGGCAGTTTGTTTTTACAGTACAACCACTCAGGTTCATGGAGATGCTGCCTGAGAGACCATCTGCTGCTCTGGCTGGCCTTGATAAAGACATCTCTGATGGCAGCATCGTGGCGGGTTGCCCGAGTGAGAGTCCATCAGCTGAGTATCGCCCCAGTTTGGACACGTGCCCAGTGGAGGCACCCGTGGGAAGGTCACTTGAAGACTCCCAGCCTCCTGACCCCAGTGCGATGTGCTGTAGTGATTCCAGAGGAGAAAAGGGAGCTCAGGCCTTCTCAGAAAGAAAGGAAAATGTAGAAAGGGAGGACTAGAGGAGAAGCTCATCAAGGATGTGCAGAGCTCACGTTTGGAGCCCATCACATTGCTCATGGTCCTACCAGCGTGGCCTTCACCCGCAAGTCTGGGATTCCTGTGCAGCTGCAGAGAAATAGATGGATTTTTCTCGGAAACATTCTATCTTGAACTTATTCCGTGGCTTTTAAGGAGAACTTCATAAGTGCTCTGAAGAGTAACATACTCCCTGCGTAGCCTGAGGGCTCCTTGCAGAGCAGGCATGTTTCTGAGCTCTGGAGGAGTGCGCAGGCTCCCGAGGGACTACACCAGGGAAATTTATTTGGCTGTCACTCTGTTCCTGACTAGACACGGCCTTAGGTACTCCTCCAAGTAAGCAGCCTTGATCTCTACCTTTGGTCTTAGTGATTGATGGCATTAAGTTATAGGACGGGCTTATTTCCTTAGTGACAGATGGATCAGGCACACCCTGACAATTTTTTTCTGTTGCGCTTTTGTCAAGGAAAAGAGCCATCCTTCTAGGGGGTTTTGGGCTATAAATCTGTTATTGTTGAGGGCTGAAGTGACAGAGGCAGCAGAAGCCTCACCATTGTCCAGGGTGTCCCCAGGGCTGTGTGGGGTCTCAACTGGTCCTGGAAAATGGTTCTCCCAGCCCCCTGCACCAAAATCAGGGAGAATCAGTCCCACTGTCCCTGCCCAGGATGAATCAGGGATTCAATATCTGGTGATTCCTCCCCTCTCTGTGATCACCTCATCCCAGCATCGTGTCTAACAGCAGTACCCAGAGCATCCACACTCCGGCAGCACCCTCTGTTCCGAAGCAGCGCTCCTGGCTCACCAGACAACCTTGGGTTTCCCACAGCTGCATCCAAGAGCAGAGAGAAGCAACAGACTCAAGTAATAAATAATGCTGGGGAAAACCGGGCAGTTGCGCAAGTGTCTGTGACAACGACATTTACAGTTTTGTTGAGCCCTTCCCAGCCATGGCCTTTCTGCTGGAAAATGTCAATGGTCCCCTTATCCAGAAACATCCCTGCCTGCTCAGCCCCAGTTTAGTTTGGATGCAGTGTCTGCAGCTGTGGATTTGCTGTACTCTTGACATGCCTGCGAGCGTTTGCTACTTCAGAGCTGAAAGAATAATAGAAGTTGAACAAACACTTCATGGTATTGACCTAAGATGTTTAAATAGACAGTCACAGAATATTTTATCCGATCCAGAGCAGTGTGAAGAGCAGAAGATTTATGCCTATTGCTAAGCAAATACCTCTTGAGAAGCCACATCCATCTGGGAAGCAGTTTTTGTTCTAAGGAACTGAAAGCAGAGCAGGAGTGTTTGCTCTGGGCACCCAGGAGGTCAGGGAAGGGCATGTCCAGTCCTTCCCTTATAAGCCCCGCTGAAGTCCCAAACCCAATGGGTTAACTGCTGGACAGCTTTGGGACTTCTTGCGCTAAGTGGGCTCATCGTGAATCCCTCGGGATACAGGCAGTTTTTCCCCCAGTGCTTCTGTTCGGAACGGGGACGTCCTGGCTCTGAGCACACACTGCCGGTCAGGAAACTCATTTCTTCCTTCTCCCGGCAGGGGCGGAGGGGTCAGCGCGGACCCCAGACACGGGGGCCGTGCCAGGGGCCGCCTGCTGCGCAATGTGGGGCAGCGCTGGCTCCCCCTGCCCTCCCACGGGGCGGATGTGTGTCAGCGGGGCAGAAAGACAAACAGCCGCTCGCGGCTCCCGTGATGTCAGAGATCTGATATGACTCAGGAGGTGGCAAGCGTGGTGGCAGGCTGTGGCCAGGAGGTGGTTCCTACCTGCTCAGGCTACACCTGGCGAAGGGGGAAAGGTCGTTCCCAAAGCCTGGAGGACGGCCCCGAGCGTGGCCGAGGGCTGAGCGGTGCGCCGCCGGAGGGATGCACACCTTGCGGCGCTTGTGCAACGCGGGCGACGCAGCAGAGCACAAACAGGACCGGCCTCTCCCTCCGCTCGCCCTGCAAAAGTGAGGCAAGACCGTGCTTTCGCTGCCTTCGGCTGGGGATTTCCCCTGCGCAAGGCGTGGGGCTGGAGCAGAGCCGAGCTCTGCCTGCTCCCGGCGGAGCTGGGGATTCCTGTGGTGTCCGGGGCACAGGGAGCTCCCCTGGCACAACACCACGCTCAGGATGCTGTGGCCGGAGGTTTGGTCGCTGCCACCCCCAGCCCCAATCCCAGCCCTGCTGCTGTGCCACGGTGGGAGAGCCCGGCCCGGCCCCAGCCTGTCTTTCCACTTTTGCACAACCGTGTGCAGGAGTGATGCATTTATTGCAAAACAGCTTCTGGAACGGAGACTCAAGAGACACATTATTTAGCATGTGGGATCTGAGGTCTGTTTGTCAGACGGTTTCAGTTAAGACCTTGCCAGCCTTTAACATCCTCCCAGCCCACACACCTGATTCACAGCTGACACCAAGGAAAGGGGGCAAAGAAGTGATTGCATATCGGTTTTGCTCTTTGGGACAAACTACCCCTTTCCTAAGAATCAGATTTGCTTTCTCAGCCTTCCACCTAGAGGCGTGAGCGAGGCTTTGCAGTTTAATCCAAATATTCAGACTGATTGTCTCAGCTTTGTGGAACGAGCATTTGGGATGAGAAGGATGACGGGATGCAGAGGGCAGGTGAATGAGAGTCCAAGTCTGGGTAATGCCACTTCCAGTCCAGTGTTCATTGCTGGGCGTGTCTGTCCAATCTGATGTGCAGAAATGGAAATTTGTCCTTTGGTTTATAATTTACTCTCTATAGTAAATGCCAACAAATTCTGATAGCTCAGAGCAGGAGGTGGATCTGGTGTGCCTCACCCCCAACCCCTGTCTGCAGTCCTGCTTGTTTGCAAACCTATCAGAACATCACATCCTCCTCTTCCTTCTTGATCTATGCAGTGCTTCTGTGATGGTGGAAAGTTGCCTGTTTACCACCAGTAACTGCACTTTGGTAGAAAAGGTGTTTTCATGAAAAAAGGAGGCTGGCTTTTTGTTCCCATTTTTAGGTTTCCCTTAGCAGAGACTCATTAATGTGCTGATGAAACGAAGGGAAAACAGCTCCTTGAAAACCACAAAGAGCAGCGACCCAGCAGCCTGTTCTGAGTCCTCAGGAGGGGCCGTGCTTCACCAGCAACCTCAGCTTCTGGATGTTGCTGCCATCACATTCCTCAGGCTGCTCCTGCACAGCCCCAGTCCCCATGGTCCTGCAGGAGAGTCCTCAGAGCCACCCCAGTGCTTCCTGGAGGGGGATGCTGTGGGATTTGGGGGTCTGAAAGTCCCAAAGAAACATCTTTGACATCTATTCCTGAAGGGAGCAGTTGAGCACCTCCTGCTGCAGCCCTGCCAGGCTGGCCCAGCGCTCTGAGTGTCACTGGGTGACACAGCGCAATGCAAAGGCTCCTGAGCTGTAAATACTGATCCATTTAACATGACTATAAAAAATCCATGCTAATAACCTGTTGCAGCTTAAGGCATTTAAACAATTCTCTATCTTTTTGTAATTCTTTGTAATAATAATTAAATGACCTTTAAAACTGCAGTGGGTGGAAAAATTGTGTAAAGCTGAATAGCAATTCAGCAACCGCTGGAGAATGTTGAAAATCATGTAGAAAAAACTCACTTTGATGTTAAGGGATGAGGAAAAAAAAAAAAGAAGTGAAGCAATCAAGTCTGAAGCTGAAAGTTTCTTCTTCGTTTGCGCTGATTTACAGATCCCATTGGGCAGGATAAATATAGGAACACTGAGCACCCAAGGGATCAGTGAACACTCTGCAGTGCACAGAAGCCTCGACTGGCCTCAGCCCCCTTTGTCTCTGTGGTCACATCTGCTCCAGAGTGAGGGAAGACACAAAGTTTGCTTAACAGGGAGCTTTGCCATGACCAGCAGCTGTTGGAGAGTGGTTGGGACTGCTGAGAGCTTCAGTCCTTCCGAGGGTCCCTCCCGAGGAGCTGGTTAAATCTGATGTTTCACACATCAGAATCTCAAAGGGGGCTGGAGAGGAAGGAGCTGGTCCCTCTGGCCCGTACCCACCTGCCAAGCAGCAAACAGCCTCTCTGCCCTTCTCACTTTGGGCACTGATCCCCCTCACCTGTGCAAGGCCAGGGCAGCTGCAGGATTGACCTGAGGCCACGGTGATGGCCTCGCTGTGCTGGCCATCAGCAGGGCTGGGGACACACAGGGCTGGAGGCACCCACGGCTGGAGGCACAGGCAGCTGGAGGGTGCTTCACCACAGTTCCCCAGATGGACGCAGTGCTGGGTGACAGAGGAGATGTGTTTCCATGTGGTAGGTGACAGAGGCCAGGCCAGGCAGAGCCCACAGCGCCCTGGGAGAGGAGCTATTGCTGCACTGCCGCCAGCGCAGCCTCCTCGCCGGTATCGCTGCTTCGCAGCCTTGTGCTGGATTTGATCCCTAAAATACACGGGATTTATCTCTCTCACTTTCATGTGCCTTTAAGGAAACACCACTTTTTATCTCATTTCTGCTGCTTTTTATCATCACAAAGAGTTTTTAATGAAATGAGAAAGCGTCTGTTTCTGCAGATCGGCGCGGCGTGGGTAATTTCAATATAAAACAAACAAGGCAGCTTTCAAAATTAAAATTTTATGTGTGGCATTTTCTCATTTAACGGAATGCACAAAGACGGGCAAAAGCAATTAATGGGAGGTTGAGACTCAGCAATCGGCAAAATTAAACAACAGGACTCTGCAAATGGAATGACTTGTTCAAAGGGATCTGGAGAAGGGGATGGAGAGGAGGGAGGAAGCAAGGCTGTGCTCAGAAATCCAACCCATCTTAAAAATAAATGCAAACAAACCGGCTCCTTACCTCACATTCCTCAGACAGGCTCCAGAGCCCCACAGGCCAGGTGGAAACACTGGGGAATGGCAAAGGTAGTCTGGGAATGCCAGCTTCAGGGGACAGCTGAGGAAGTCCCAGCTGCGAGTGGCAGGAGAGTTTGGGTCCCAAAATGTACCTGGGGTACACAGGGTGCAGGGCTCCCCTGGAGACCCTTCAGGAGAGGGCTGCTTCCTTCCCCAGGTTTCCTTCTGCTTCCAAATCCCCTCCCACCAGGAAAAAAAATCAGTTCCAGCAGAAGTTAAGTTGGAGACAAGAAGGAAAGCAAGGAGGGGAGGCTGGGGGTGGCTGAGTGGGAGGGGGAGGGCAGGAGCTGCTGCCTGTGCATGGCCCTGCTCCAGTGCAGGGCCACGATCATCAGAGCTGCGAGAACACCGTGGGGGCTCCAGATGAACTGTCTTCAAGAGAGGAAGAGGTGGAATTAAAGCTAATCACTCACTATCAACCGGGGCTGTGCCTGCAGAGTTCAGGATTTACAGTCCCTGGGAACCGACCTGAGCTGGGCTCTGATTGCAGCAATCACTGCAGAACCGGGATGGGGCTTATTTGTCTGTTTGGTTCATAATTTGTGGAGTGAAGTGCTGAAATCTTTAAGGTGGGAAGGTGTCGGGACCTTATTTAACCGGGGATTTAGGCCTGCTGGGCCAGAGAAGGGCTGAGCCCTGGCTTGCAGCATCACACAAGTGAGTGAAGCATTTCTCTTTGGTGCACTGCCCTTTGCTGGAGCCACAAAGATCACAGTGGGAGACAGTCCCTCTGCCTGGTGAATAAAATGTGGAGCAGCATCATTCCTTGTGCTTTTGGCTCTGGTTTCCACAGAGAGATGGGTGGATGGAGGGGGAAGAAGTCACTCGCCAACAAGGGGGAGCAGCCATCTAGCCCTGGCAGGAGCTTGCTCCTTGCGCGTGGGAACTCTCAGCCCCGTGTCTTAAAAGAAGAGGTGATTCTTGGGGGGAAGAAGTTGGGAAGGGATGTGCTGAACACCCACAGCAGCCTGGGCAAAAAGACGTCGGGTGCACTTTGCAGCCGCTTATGTGGGAGACAGAACTAATGTAAGACAATTTCAGCCCAAAGCTATTTGTGGCTGGCAGTCTGGAGATGCCAGATGAAAGGGGGGAGCCCCAGGCCTTCATCTGGAGGGGCACACCAGCTCCCAGCCCGTGGGAATCACCCAAGGGCTCTGGCAGCTGTTGGTCCAGCCTGGCCATGGCAGCACTCAGAGAATGGCATGGGGCTTCCTGGGGCACGGGCTTGGAGCAGGAACCCCCTGTGTCTGGGAAGTGAAACTTCACTGAAAGGAGAAAAGCACAGCTGTGGAAAGAGAGGAACAAGCTGCCAAGCCAGGTAATCCATCTCCGGAGCGTCTGCGTCAAGATGATTCATGTCTTCCAATTTACTCCCAGCTCAAATCTAAAGTAAATCAGCCCAGACTGTTCCCGCCCCGTGCCGGGACACGATGTCGGTGCGGAGAACATCCCATCCCGCCCATCCATCCCGCTGGGCTCACAGCTCCCGACTTCAGCGCTTGTCCTTCGCAATTAGAGCCAAACTGTTTGTTTGTTGAGAGGTGACGGGAGGAGAGGAGGTGCCCTGGGGGGAGATGGGATGTGAAAAGGGATGATGAGAATGGATTTTGTTTAATATGCTGCTCAGTTGCTTTCCCACAGAAAATCTTTCCACAGGAGAATAGCCCATGAAGAACGTTATCAATATTAGTTCCCACCTGTAATAAGAAAGTTGCCCAAAGTCTTAATTACCTTTTAAAACTGTTTTCAGTTCTCCTGTCTCCATCCCTGGCCTTTCTGCCAGCCCTGATCCTGCATGGTGTCTGCCAGCAGCCTGATGCCAGCCCCGGTGCTGCAGAGGGATGTGACCCACTGGGGTGGAACAGGACATGAGACGAGCTCGGGACACCCCTCTGCAGAGCCACTGGTGGGAAGCAGGATGGCCCCTGCACCCCAGCACCCCGGCACAGCTCCCCAGGATCCCGTTTTTCCCTTACTTTGGCATCCCCACACTTCATTACAGCTAATTACAGCCACGGGCCCTGGGTGGTGAGGGGAGGCAGGCTGGGAGGTGCCCCCCAGTCAGTGGGTGCAGATTGTGTCACCCCAACTGCTCCTGCTACCCATGGAACCTTCACCAGAGGGGTTGGGTGAAGTGGGTTGTGGCTCCACTGCCACCCTGCCCTGTCCTGCAGCCTGGGTGGGCTCAGCCAATGGGTCTGGGGGGATGGGGGTAATGAACTGCTCTGGCTGCAGTCCTGGGAGAGGTGACACAGCTCTGAGTCTGCTAATGAGCCAGAGACACTTTAGGCACTAATTCACTTTATGATGAGAGTGCTGCTGCTGTTCAGATTAAGTATTTATCTACTTGTTTAATGCAAATCAATAACTGAATAACTGTTCAATGGGGGGGGTGGGGACATTTGTAGAACTACACAGTCATTTGTAACTCGTGTTTTAATGCCTTTCTAACAAGCAATCCCAGCTCCTCACCACTCAGGCTATCCACTGAGAGCAATGAACCCAAGAACACTATCCTCAAGAGCTTCCCTCAGTCCCCTCCTTTTTCTGTATCAGAGCAGCTGAGAGGCTGGTGGGGTCTCAGCCCAGTGTTGACATGGGCTGGGAACCACTTTCACTTGTCCTCTGCCAGCTCTGCTCTTTCCAGGAGCTGGAAAAGTTATCCCTTACAATCTTATTTTCATTTTGCTTCTATATTAGTTTGAGCCAATGGGTTTGGAAATTCTTGGAAAATGGGACCTACTTGACTGGGTAAGGCAGGACTCTGCAAAGCTCAGTTGTTTGTTGTAGGCAAGGCCAGCACATGGGCGGGAAAAGGCAACAAAGACTCTGAATTTCAAATCCAGGAAAGGGAAGGACCCCAGGGTGCCATCTCACTCCTCTCCCTGCTCCAGCCCCTGCCCACCCAGCTCTGATGGATGTTTTTTGGGCAGTTCCTAAAAGAATCCATGAAGGAGACTTTTTAGCAGCTCCCAGGCAGTGCTTATCACTCAGCATCCTGCAGACACAGTTCTGGAGCTGTGCCTCCAAAGTGTCCTAGAAAGGGTCCCCAGAAGAAATAATTTCCAGCAGGGCTGGCCTTCATGTACTCCAGCCATGTTTAATTTGCTGAATATTTCATGTTGCTGTGTTTGGTAGCTCTTCAAACTCCTCAAAAGCAGGAAGACAAACTTCTCCATCTATTATCTTGGGCCATTTTGCATCTGTTACCCGGTGGCTGCAGTCCCAGTGCTGGAGGCACCATATGGCTTGCATTGTTATTAGAGACAGCACACACAAGGAGCAGCAGGGCTGAAAAAATGGTCTGGAATTAAAATTCACCTTGTTGCTAACTGCAGAGTAAATGACTAAGCCAGAGGGACCAGGTATCACTGCAGTGGGCAGAGGGTGTTTGTTTCTCTGCTGAAGGAGCCCTGAAGTATTTCGATATTGTGTCTGATTTAAAAACACAGGAGTTGCTTCCACTCCCGGTGCAGCACAACACTCCCTCCTATGGCTAATGAGAGTGGCACAAACACTAGAGTGCTGAAACAGACCCTAAATACTAGTTACATTTTTCATGATAAGGGAAATAAGAGTGTCCCCGAAGGGAGCTGCTTCTGGGAAGTACCGACACCATGGAAATAATCCACTCATGCAGCAAACCTGCAATTAGAGATGTACCTGGGTGAGCTGCCTGTCATCCTCAGCAAAACATGTCAGGGGGAGCTGCCCCTCGTCCTCAGCAGAACATGCCTCAGCCCAGGGTAATGGGGCTGAAACAGGGGTCTCTCCCATGCTTCGCCTCTGATTCCATTAGCAACTGCTCTGCAGTGGGTATGGATGGGTGTTCTTCCATCAGTGCAGCGAGGAACGGGCAGTGGGCTGTGACACAGCTCAGTGTGTGCTCAGGTCCAACCTGCAGCCCAGCCCTCTCTGGTCAGAGGTAACTGTGTCTCCCCGGCCCAGCCCGTCCGTGCTCCCCTCTGTGCACAGGGCACAGTTGCCTGTGCTGTGGTTGAACCCCGAGCAGGTTGGGGTTTGACAACCATACAGCAGCAGTTGGAGGATGTTTTCCACTAATGAGATCTCGGAGGGTTTCTGCCTTCACCTTTCTCTGCTCCCCTCCATATTTGCAGCGGCAACTGGGCTGGCACTGCCATAGGCATCTCCTGCTACCAGGTAGCTCCCTGTGCCACAAAACTTGCTCTGGAAGCTGAAATTTGGCACTAAGGAGTCTGCCTCCCTCTTTGAAGTTGAAGCTTAGAGCAGGTTAGAAACGTGGTGGTTTGGGAGACCAAATTCCTGAGGTGTGCTGTCACTCTCCACATTGGGCCAAGGGGACCCCAAGATCACATGGATCCCTTCCTGCATCCCAGGACATCCAGACTGAGAGATCCTGAATCTGAATGCAGAAACCCTGCAGGTGATCCCAAGCCCCACCAACCCAGTGGGACGACAGAGCTCTGTGGCAGCAGCACCAGAACCTGCCATAGGTGTGTCCTCACCCAGTAAAAGGGGCTGGAAGGCTGCTGGACCCTCAGCCCTTTGTCCCTCTGCCCCTTGGGACAGGGGCATTTTCTTGGCCATGAGTGACACAGCTGCCAACACCAACCATGTACAGAAAGGGAAGCTGTTTTCTTCACTAGCTGGGATGGCAATGTTATCTGCTTCTTTTGTAGAAAGAAAATCCTGCTGCCTCCCCTGTGTCCTTTTGATGGTACCCACATCTCAGTGGTTCCCTGCAGCACTGAGGGAACTCCTCATGTCCTCCCCTGCCTGGCTCTGTCTGGAGAGGGCAAGGCTTGACTTGGATTTCATCTCTCGTTTCCTCCACTCCATTTTATCCCTCTGCGTGGAGTTTTTTCCCAAGACTCAAAGCCGTCTTTGATCTCAGAATATTGATGTAAATATTGCATGATCCTGCCTCTGCCTCCAGGAAACCCAGATGTTCAATTGATCAGATCATAACATCGTGTTCAGGAACCCTGTAAAGCACATGAAATAATAAACTTGTTCCAGCGTGATGTTTCTCTGTTCAGGATCAAATTCAGGGTTAATTCATTATTCGTGATAACTATTGCAGGAGGCAGAGCAGGTAAGTAGAGTAATTGTGGGCTGGATCTGCATGAGCCAAACACAGTCAGGTCACACACAATTAATATTCAAATCAGTCTGACACAGGCGTAAAACCCCCATCCGGCCAGATCACTGGGTGGAAAGCTGAGTAAGGCTGAGCCCAAGTTTTCCTAGAGTTCCTCATGCTGTTGTTTAGATAAGTTTAAATGAGCTGTGATTAAGCTAATTTCAAGCTAATTAACTCCGAAAGATATTCTCCACTTTTTAAAATTCTAAGTGGTTGTTCATTAGGAGCGAGCAAACGGGTGGAAGCTGCGTCACTGCAGCACGAGGAGCTAAATGCAGCACGAGCAGAGTCATTACTGAAATATGAATATTTGTCATCTATTTAAATGGCATAATTAATGGACTGTTACCATACTGCTGCCGTGGGGATGTGTGCCCTCGTGCAGGCAGGTGGGGGGCATGGGGGATTCGGGTCCTGAACCCCCACTGCTCTCCCAGCTGTACCTGGGCTTGGCCTCACTGCGATGGGTGTGAGGTCTGGGGGATGAGATGGCACTTGGGGACCAGCCCTTGGTCCTCCTGGGCAGGACACGTCCCCGGAGCCTGCCTGGAAGCATCCCTGCCAGCCTGTGCCCAGGGCTGGAGGCCACACACTCCCCTTCCCATGTCAGTCTGCTCCAGAACCAAGATGGAACAGCCCAGCCCAGCCCTGTTCCGGGGATGCTGCGATGTGGCTGCAGCCCAGCACTGCCAGGGTGATGAAAAATGGATGAAAACAAGATTGGGAGGGGAAGCGGTGGGTCAGTCTGGGGAGACAGCGCTGTCTGTGGCTGTGAGCAGGAGTCTGGCACTGTCGTTGCTCGATCTAATGGGTTTTGCAGTTCAGTTTCTGGCTCACTGGAGCATCACCTGATTGAAGGCACAGAGGAAGGGCTGACCCTTCCCCACATTGCCATGGCCTTTGATTCAGGCTGAGCGAGCACTCTGGAGTGAGCAGTGCCACAGCTGCCTCCCTGCCTGCAGCGGCTGCTTCGGAAAAGACTTACAGGGAATGTGGTCTGGAGGGACCAGGATCCCTCACCCAGCCCCCCTGCACCCTCATGGTGCCCCTCTGCCATTGCCAAATGCCCCCTGGGGGTTCTGGCCAGCCCTGCTCCCCTTGCACAGAGGCTGAGGCACAGCAGTGTGTCAGCGGGAGCATTTCATGAGCAGCAGAAGATGCTCAAGTAGGTGGTGACCCCTGAGCTAAAACTCCACAAAGCCACAACACAGAGCAGCATGAGTGCAGCACAGATCTGAACTGTGTATCATCGTAACTCATGAGTTTTCCTTTCCTGCCCAGGTCATTCTGCATTGAATGGAAACCAAAGAGCTCTTCATCCTTACGTCCTTCTCTCGGCAGCTCTTGTTCCATCAAGTGAAAAACCTGAAAATCCCCGAGAAGGTCACGAAATACAGTTACAATGGAGTGAGAGGCATTAGATTGAAGGATTGATCCCCACAGCAAAGCCATTTCCCTCTGTTGTGCACATATAAATAAATCTGGATTGTGTGTTGAGCGATGAGCTGCCTCTGCAGAGAGCTCTTGGCGCAGGGAGGGAGTGGGTGCTCTCTGTAGTGTGTTCCTGGTCTGCTGGAGCCAGACCTGTCCTCTGCATGCTCCTCTCCCACCCTTTGAGAAGAGCCAGAGGGGCCCTGGTGCTTCTGGGGGGATCACAGTGGCTCAGCGCTCCTTGTCCCCCCACTCTCATGAGCCCATCGCCTCACAGCCCCTCTGCAGGGAATGTATTGGCCTGGCTTTGGGTTTCCAACTGTCCAGGCTCCTTCCAGCAACCCTAACCCAAACCGTCAGTGACATTACTGAAATTTCATAGTCACCAGGTTCAGAATTTATTTCAGAAATTTCCACTGCTCTTGGAGCTGTAATAATTTATTCCTATATTTCCCCTCAGGAGCAGGGGAGCAGAACCACCATGCCCAGCAGCAGCTCCCTCCTCTCATGTCTTCAGACCCTTTTTTTTTTAATAGGTGCAAATAGCAATAACCCCCAACCCGAGCCTTCTGCCCCTGCCATGGACACGGGAGCTCATCCCACCAGAGCCCTAAGAGCAGGATTCCTCCTGACTCACCCTCAGCTCACACTGCTGCAGGGACACAGCTCTCATACCCAGGCTGTTAGGTCAGCTTAAACAGAACAGCGCAGCAGAACCTCTCCAAAGGGCATGGTAAATCAATGCTAAAATCTATTTTGCCTAATAATGCAATGATCTGTTCTAGCAAGAGAGAAGTCACTGTTTGGAATGCGCTCCAACATGAACTGCTCCCCTCCAGCCTTGCTCTCCTCAAACCTGCTCTGCCTCACCAGAGCAGAGGTGCAGGGGCTGTGCCATGAGCTTTGCTTACAGGGCTGTGCAGTTTGATGCTAATTCGAGGTAATGAATTGAACTTAAGAGTCATAATCTCCAGTTCTGTGATCTCTCAGCTGTGGCTTTGGAAATTTCCAAAAGGTTTAGTGCAAACTAATTCTTCGTGAGAGCTTGCTCTCGTGATTAGTAGTGGTGAATGGAAATGCCACCTGATTATTTCATAACTCTCAGAAATGCAAAGGGATTTTTCTCCCCCCTCTGCATCCTCGCCTGCTTTTAAGGGAAGCAGCAACAAAACTGTGGGGGGAAGAGCAAGAAAACCATGCCAGTTTTGGGCCTGGCATTGAGCTCCAGTTTCCCCTGCCTAAGCAGACAGTGTTGCTCCACTCTGGTGCTCCAGTGCTGCCACCTTGGGCTGGCGTAATGGTACTCTGCTGGTGTTATCCAGCCCCCCAAGCCAGGATCCCAGTGCCACTGGGGATGAACATCCCTGCTGAGCCCAGAGAGTCCTCAGGTCTTCAGCTCAGAGGGGACCAACTCAGATGCTTAAAATGAAGCAAGTGCCTGGCTGGGCAGAGATGCCGTTTATTTATTACTGCCATTTAACAAGGGACTCTTTTGGCATCCTGTGAAGTGTAAAGGTCTGGCGCTACAGACCTGGAAGAAGCTGCTCTTCATCTGCATGTAATTCATAATAATCATGGCAACATATGGCAAGTGACATTTCAAAGCATTTAAATCTCACCAAGGCACAGGTAGGCTTCTTAAATGCAAAATATTCAGGTGCCTTAGAAAATGTGAGACGGACAGAAAGCCCAGCAGTGACAATGCTGGGAGTTAGAAGAGAGTCCCTGGAAAATGACTCAGTCGATGATATCAAAGTTCACAAATTTAAGTGTCTGAGGGCACACTTTCCTGACAGCTGAACATTTCCTCCAGGTCTCATCATCGTGTAAAAAATTAAAGGCAAACAGGAATTCATCAAAGGGAACATTCTCAATTGTTATAGCAAATTGACTTTAGATTATTGCTGGAGATGGAGCGTGTCATGAGGACGGGGGCCCCAGGACACAGATCCCCAAGCAGGGCAGGAGCGTGAGCAGGGAGACGTCACTCTGTGGGAGAGATGGCTCCAAACAGCAGGGGATGAACTGAGGCCACCTCTGTGACACCCCCCTGTCACTCACAGCCCCGTTTCTCCTTGGGAGAACTGTGACCCTTCCCTGCTCCCTGAGAGTGGCGGCTCCAAGAGAGCCTTGTCCTGTCCTGGGACATGTGGCAGAGGCAGAGATGCAGCCACCAGTGACAGACCCGCCCCAGCAGAGCCTGATTCCTCCTTCAGGTGCCTCCCCACCACACTCCTCCTCACAGCTCTGCCCCCCAGGACCTTCATGGGCCAACAGCTCCCAGGCTGACAGAGCTCCTGCTCCAGGGACCCACTGCAAGGTGTCTGTCTGGGTGTCTGTCTGCCCTTGCAGCTTAGGGGGGGTTCTCCCTGTTCCCACTCCTTGTCAGCGTCTGTTTGTTAATGTGGTTCAGTAAATAAATAGTGAGTTGTGGGGTTTTACCATTATAAACCAGCCGAGATATGAGTGGGTGAAAAATGACAGATGAGCGGAAACAAATCCTCCAGAATCATAAAAAGGTACCAGAGGGGGAAAAAAGGCTTTTTACTGTGATTGTGCAGAAAATCAATAAAACCCCACTACAAGGCGGTACTGCAGATAACAAGCAGATTATATCAGTTTTCATGGAACATATTGTTTGGCAGGCGGAACGCTCTCGGAGGCTGTAATGGTGCATCATAAAGTTTAAGTTAGTGTTGTTGGTGAGGAGATTTAAATAAAACCTAAATGCTGACATTTGGATGGTTATTATTTATTCAATAGCCTGGGATGTCAAACCTTGTTGTCTTCAGTTTTCCAAGGAAGGGAAGCTCCAGGCAGAGCAGGCCTGGAGTGATGGATAGCCATTTCATCCCACACTTCAGCACAATCCCAGGTGGATATTCTCCCAGAAATGGGCTCGAGGGCAGCCACAGGGGCCCTCTGCCTTTGACACAGAAAATCCCCACAGCAGAAACATCTAGCTGTGCTCTCGGATGTGCAGCCTGCCTGGCCACGTGCCCACCGGACCCTGGAGCCTCCCAGGAGCATCCCTGGGGTGGGCAGAGTGCCAGCAGCAGGTTCTCCATCCCTGCATTGGAGAAGCCACTCTCACCAGCACAGAACCCCCCACAAATCCATCCTGTACCTGCTGTTGGAGGCCACAGGATGGGTGACAGGATGGGCTAGTGAGGGCAGGGGCTCCGTGGCTCACCCCACCCATCAAGGCGATCGATGCCACGCCAGTGACAGAGGAGAAATAAGCTGACCCCGAGTTGCTGACCTTCGCCTCCACCCCCTGATCGCTGGGGCCATCAGATCAATAGGAGGGATATTATTGGTGCTTGAAGTCCAAGCGTTTTGCTCTGCCCATGGAAATGCTTCAGTTTGCTCCCCGCGTTCCTGACCAGCCGGGTGCCAAGTGCAGGCGGTCGCAGAGTGCTCACTCTTCTGCTAATTGCAAAGCTAATTGTTCTTACTGCAGAACCCATTACAGAGTATCGTTATACTGCGGTTAACGAGATGTTTGGATTAAATGGCTCACTAAAAGTCAATAAAAAGAAATTTGCTTGACTATTCCTTTAATTTTTCAGATGCAGCGTTAATACACTGTTAATTCTCCCTAAAGGCCTGGATTCATTAAACTGCTCAACACAGGGCTAATAAATGTATACATTGTGCAATGGCATTAAGGCAGAACCTCAGAGCAGTGAGCACAGGGCATCAGAACCCCAAAACAGGGGATCAGAACCCCAGAGCAGTGAGAACAGGGGATCAGAACCCCAGAACAAGGGATCAGAAACCCAGAGCAGGGAGCACAAGGCATTGGTGGGACGTTGCACAACACAGATGCCAAATGGACATGCAGCTGCTCCCCAGAGTCATCCCAATGGTGGCATCAGGCAACTCCTGTCCCCTGGCAGGGCAGTGTCACAGGAACAGGACAGGCTGGCTGAAAACACTCTTAAAGAGCAGGGGAGAGATTGCAGCAGGGCAGAGTGTGCCAGACTTGTGGGGACTCATTGCACAGGGCACCTGGGGATGAGTGGGGGGACGTGGGGCTGGGGGGAGGCGGTGAAGTGGGGACATGACAAGGTGCAGTAGGAACCTCCATCCCTGGGCTGATGTGGCTCTCAGTTCGGTGCCACAGGACAGGTTAGGGGCTGCTTACCCGCCCTGGGTCTGTGGTGGGCACTGCCTCACCATAATCACCATTTATCTGGGTTTACTTGCAGTTTCCTGCAATTTCTGCCAGCAGATTGTCAGCCTTTCGGGACACAACAAAGCGCAGCAGGAGCAATATGAATATATCTGTTCCAAAATGAGATGGAAGAGCTCATAGTCCTTTTAGAAAGGATTCCAAGCATCTGAATTCTTAGCAGAAAAGCCTCGTTTCAGCTGTAATGAACTATAAAGAAGGAATAAATGCCTTTTATACTGACTTGTCTTGCAAAAAACCCTTCCTCCTCCATTTGTCTGGTTGTTGTGCGCGCTCCATGGGATGCTGCCCTCAGGTTTCCCCCTGCTACTGGAACAGAGCTGGAGCCACTCAGAGAACAGCCAGACCTTAGTCCGCTCTTGATGAGGTTCAGGCCAGGTGGGCAGGGGTGAGTGAGAGTTTTCTGCATGAGGAGCATTTTCAAGGACAAATGCAAAACAATCTGGTGAATACCGAGAAGATTTTACATTAAGTGAATGCGTAAAGGAAATCCTTTAGTCTCACTTCCCACTTTGCCTGGCACAGGCTCCTGACATGCTGCCAAGCTAGATATGACAGAGAACTATGCCTTTAAATATGAACAGAGGAGGGAGAAGCTGAAAAGCAGAATAAAGGGGCAGCCACACTCTTATCACCTGACATGGGGCTAGTCCTGATGGCTCAATCAGCTACCCAAGCACAGAGAGAGATGAGAGGAATAATGGGGTGCTGGATGTCACTAATTCTGGTTCCAGAAAGGTGTTACTGCTGTTTTTAAGCTCGGTTGCACCAGCCGTCCCTCAGCTGAGTCCCCAGGGCTGCACGGAGCACTGCAGGCTGTGAGTGTCCCTGGCACTGGCACAGTGGGGCTGCGCTGGCACCCGGCTGGTGCCAAGGCTCTCTCTCCTCCCTGGAGCCCACCACTGCCCTGGCACTTCTCGGGGTGTTTTGGGGCTCCTTTGTTGTAGAACAGAGCTCTTGTCATTCTGCAAATGTGCTCTTAAGAAATAATGACTCTGCTCCCCCGTGCCACAGCCCGGTGCCAGCGAGGGCCACGCGCAGCACGGTGGCTGCTTCAAAGTGAGCAGTGGAATCAAGAAGATGACAGGAACCATGAAAGGCACAGCATGAAATGGGATTTAACGAGAGTTCAGAGTCATTACCTAGATCAAAGTTAGACAGGACACAGCATCGTCAGTGATCAGCTGTGCGCACAGAGAGTGGCCCGTCCCTGGTGTGCCAGGTGGGTGTGCCCTGCCAGGCACCAACATCACTTCACTGGCCAGGAATTACCTTATGGGGAGATCCAAACAGCTTTGACAGGTGAGGAAGCACCAAAGCTCCAAAGCCCCCCCACCAGAGAGACTCTGCTGCTCCATTTCTGTTCCCCACAGTCACATTACCCGTCCTTATTGCCCTGCCAAGAAACAAGTTCCTGTTGCCTACGACTAATCCTCAGTCTCATTAAGAGCAGGGCTTGATTACTAAATTTTTAACCAGGGGAAGCTCCCTGGTCCATTACTGCCTTCTTCCCATGTTTATTAAAGCAATAACTTTGTTTTTAAAAGGGACGTTTCCCCTGAGCTCTCTCACACTTTGGTGCCCTGATTAAAAAATATAAATTAGAGATTGAGCAGGTCTCCTGCTTCAAAGGAACATAAATTGGGTGGCTCGAAATCCTGGGGAAAGTCAGAGAATGAAACGCTCCAAGGTGGCTCTGCAGACGGCGGTGCATGAGATGAGAGGAGGAGGAAGGTGGAGGTGGAGCAGCACACTGGGGCCCTTATTCAGAGCTCTGCACACTTTGGGAAGTTCTGATTAAAATTTCATCACCTCTTTCTTCCGCAGAGCAGAGGGGCCCTGCGGGCTGCTCTGTGAGCTGGCACCATCCCTGCCTCCAGAGCCTTGGAGGAGCAGCTGCTCCCGCATCCCAGCCCCACATCCCTCCACGCTCTGCCCCACATCCCTGCCATGGAGTTTTTCAGCCCAAATCTGAGGGACAGGAAGGAAATTCGGGTGCTCATGTGGCAGGGGCTAACAGGGTGACCTTCCCTTGTGCTCTGCTGGCTTTCCTGCTCCGAGCTTCTGCCTGACTCAGTCTTACACCTTCTACAAGTCCAGAAAACCGGAATTTAGTGTTTGCCACAAATGGAGAGTTGTGGTGGTTTGATACAAAGCTGTATTCTTTCCTAGGCTCCTGGATACCTTTATATATATGTACTCATACATATCCATACATACATGTCCACATGAACCTCTCCACCTCCTGGCCCCTGACAGTCCCACCCAGGCCAGCGTCTCATCCATAAACATCACACACAGACAGCACCTTCAGCTGAGGGATGTCGCCAGACTTTACTCTGTTATCTTTCTGTTTCCATGGCAATAAAAGTAGCTTCTGATAATGGCCATTTCCTAAGTACAGTGAGGTTTGGCAATTTTAGCAGCATTATAGCACAGACTTCAAATGGTTAGAGCTGCTGAGGGTCACTTCAGCTTGGGCTTTGAATTGAGGGTGGATGTGAGCAGGTCCTGGATTCCAGGGGAGGCTTCTCCGGTTATCTTTAGCTTATTCCTAGTAAGCCTGTCCCAGACAGGTTTTGGGATTGGCACTGTTTATGGTGTTGATGTGACTTGGTGAAAAGCCATCAGTGTACCTGTCACCACAACCAGCAGCTGATTTAATTATTAGCATAAAAAAGAAATAACACCTCATGTTCCCCAAAGCCTGTGATACAGCTGAGTACAAGTGATGCCCAGTTAATGTACCATAGGATGAATTCCAGCTCTGCCTGGATCATACAAATGCCTATTGATGTCTGTGCCCACTTCCAGCTCCTCTGGTGCTGCATGTTGGCTCCCCATAAGCTGCTGACCAGGTGCCTACGCAGACACCCGACGTGCTATTTTGGTTGTGCCTCTGCAGGAGCCCTTTGCCAGACTCAGGATTCTCAGGGCAAGACACGGGACCAGGATCCTGCTCCTTCCCTTGGCTGCACAGGAGCTGTGGCTCATCCACCCCGCTCTCGAGGCTTCACTGCACAGTGCTCCGCTCCCCAAGGAAACAACCCTGGCAGAAGGGAACATTCCATTTTTCCCACACTTTCAGTGCCTAGTTAGAAGATTTAGAGTCAATTCCAATTCCTGGAGCAGGCGGGTGTACTGGCACAGCCTTGGTCTGCCCATGCCATCATCCCTGGGGACAGCCCGGGGACCTCACTCAGGCAGCACCTTCCTGACCCACGTGGCAGTAATTTAATCTCCAGATCTGCTCAGCATTGTCCTGACCTGCACAATCACATTCCTCCTGCCCTCAATAAGCCAGTCTTTAATATGAAGTGTGAAACTTCTAATTTAGTGTCATATCAAATAATAACTGTCGTGTTTAAACTGTTGCTTGTATTTGTCAAACAATCACAGATCAAAGCCAGAGGCTCCTGGTCTCTCTCGTTACCACAGACTCTAAATTAATATTTATAAAGCAGGAGGGATTTTTCTTTTAAAGGGAATTTTCAGCTGTCCTTCAGATTCTCAGACACAGGCTGCAAAATTTATAGGCTCTCCTTCACCTTCACTCTACGAGAACGAAGCTTTTCATCTGACATATTTATAATTTTAGTCTGTAGGGAGAGAAATGAAGCAAACCACTGTGAGGGATGGCAGAGAGCTGAGGAGGGGAGGGTGGAAGAGAATGGGCAGTGATGGGCACCAGCAGCAATGAGCAACTGGTGAATACCAGCGACCATGGGCTCAGTTTCACAAAGGGCACTGGAAATGCCCCTGGATTTGAGGAGGGGAAGATTAACTTTTGGAGTAGTTGTTTAAAAAAAATAAAACAACCAAAAATTTCAGCCTTTGGTGAAAATTTTCCTGATTTCCCATTGTAGAATCATTCCAATGATTTATTCACAATATTCCTGAATATCTCATTGTGAAACTGAGATTAAAATATCCCAATAGACAGTGGCAGAAACCTTTGCATAAACCTGATAGGATTTTCCCACACTAATAACTCCCCAAGGTAAAATGTGTTAGAGAAGAAAATGTTTCAAAATAACTGTTCCCAATTAAAACTTCACCAGGGTTTACACTCCACAACTTCTCTTTTTTTCACGTGATAAGCATGAAAATGACACGCACCCCAATTCAACACCAATTGCTCCCAGTGATGGGGGAGCGGGAGCCACACACCTCTCTCCATATCAGCCATCGAGCTGGACTGCCCAAACTCCCTCCCGTCAATCCTCACTTCATTATTCCCTTGCATTTTTAAATTAATATCAATAAAAGATACATTAGAATTGCAGAAATCATGGAAATGTCAAACATCTCTCACTCGCTTTGGTGAGAACTTTGTTAAGTACCAAATGCAAATGTGCAGCTGGTGCCTCTGACATTTTGGTTCCTTTGCTGGCACGGGCTAATCAATTCAGTTTCTAATTTTAATTCTATCAGCAGCAAATCTGTTGGATCTTTCAGGCTCTAATGTAGGCCAATTAATTTCTAATCAAATTACCTGTGTTCTGATAGATTTTGCCTGTGCCCTTCGGCAGCACCGTGAATCTGCACCCGTGACCTTCCCGTGGCAGGTGGGAGTGAGCCGGGTCCTGGTCTGGCTTTGCTTGGTGAGGACACGGTAAGCAGCCCTTTAGTAGTGGAAAGAGGGCAGAGGAGTTCCCTCCTCACCTGCTGCACATGCTCAGCCCCAAAAACGTGCATCCCCAGCCCTTGCTGTCAAACCGCACCGTGATCTCAGTCCTTTCTGAGAGCTGCCATCCAACACCTTGGGGAGAGCTGTTCGATGTCCCACCGCCCCTGGGGAAGGGCCCTGGGCATGTCCCTTCCCTGGTCCCTTCTCTGATCCCTTCCCTGGTCGTTTTTCATGACCCACAGCAGCAAAACTGAAGCCCTGTTTCCTGCTGAAAGGGGCCCTCTGAGCCACTGAGGGTGTGAGGACACGAGCATCAGGCGCTTGCTGCTGGGAAAGTTTCTTAATGATAAAAATTACCTTAATGATAAAAAATTACTGAGTTTTTAGACCCGCTTGAATAGAGAACAGAAGTGGAAACAGGGTTCCTCTCAGTATCTGCTCATCTGCTATTCAGCTGCTGTTTTCAAAAACCATCCCGTGGTGTCCAGCCAGCGTTCGTATTTATTGCCATTTTAATTTGCTAAGCTTTTATAATTTTCAACTGCTAGGCTCTGACACAGGGTGTCATTAGTGCAGCAATTAACCAACCCAGCTACCAAACACGTGTGATGAGCAGTCTCTACATCCCAGTGCTGCTTTCCAGTTCCAACACCACGGCCAGGGCTGGGTGTGCACAGAGATTTGTGCATCAGAGATTCTCCCTGCCCACGTGTGTCCCTGACTGGTAAGTGGGGATGAATCTCAGCTAAAGCTCTGTTTTGCTTGAAGAGCTCATTAAAAAGAGATGCTCTTAAACATCAACATCAGCATTTAAAGTATTTCCTAAAAAAACCCAGTACACGTCCAGAGCAGCAATGACAGCCAGGACAGAGGGACAGGCTCAGGGCTCTGCCCACAGGCGCCCTGCCTGTATTGTTCCATCCCTGAGGGAAGCAGCCCAGAGCACATCCTTCCACTGCTCCAGGGTTGTAGCTGCCCCACCGTTATCTGCAGCCTGTAGTAATCGCCAGTCTTTAATTTGTAAGACAGACAAAGAGCTTTTTCAGCCTTTCATGTGCTGAATGACAGGTCCCACTCCCTCCCCAGCAATTCCTGACTCACTCATTACAAGCTATTTTAGAATGTCTTAATGACAAAAAATATGTTTTTATCTTTACTCTTGTGAGTAAATAAAGAAACTCCCCTTGGGGGTATTTGAAAAGGTTTTTGTCCCTTCCCACCCCACGTCCACGGGCCCCCATACCCTGAGCCTGAGCCCCAGTGGGATGCATTGGGGTGGGACAGACGTGGCTCTGCTCTGCAGAAGGGCTTTAAGTTTCCACACAGCAACAAGCAGGACTCACCTAAGCTGTTCATGCAACAAAGTTTTCACTGCAGCCAGCGTCAGGGACACCAGCAGGAGAACCAAATAACTGATTTTATCACCACACAAGGAATTTTTGTCCCTTTTGTGAGCTGTCCTACTCAGAGACTTTGCCCTCCTCTCTTTGTTTGCAGTTACAGATCAGGTGAAATCTGAGGGAAACCTGTCTCCACATTCCCAATTCCCAGGGTAAGTGGAAGCATGGGAGCTGAGATGCTGAAATCCTGCATCCTAATGCGATGTTGCTGCGCAACCAGAGCAGAGCAGGAGCTGCTGCAGGGGGCGGCCCCGGGGAGCAGAACCTGCACAGCACAACTTTCTCTATCCAGCCTGGTTTCTCCTCCCCGTGTGTATCCCTCCAGGTCAGCAGCTGCTGCTCAGACAAGCCGAAGGCTTTTTTTACCTCATCCATCCATCCTGGTGGGCCTCCCATACATTCCTTATTATTCTGGCCAACATCTGTTCACAATTTGTTTCTAATTCCTTGCTCTGCTCCTCCTTCGCTGATTCTGGATGTGGAGTTAGGTAAGTTCTTGCGCAGACATGAGGCATGAGGAGCTGGAGAACGCTCCCACTCCGCCCCCTGTGCCCAGTGTGGGGGAAGTGGATTCTTTTGGAAGGTGAATCCTGCAGCACAGATCCCCTGTGCGAGGTGGGGGTGGTGGGACAGGTGACAGCAGGTCACAGGCTGGCACTCACCACCTACCCTGGGCCACTGGGGTGGCAGCTGCTGTGTGGCCCCCCCAGGGACAGCTCAAATCAGTGGGGCAGCTAAATAACCTTAATATCAGCTACTCAAAGGACAAAGTCAGCTCTGAGTTGTTCTGCACATACACAGGTGCAAGTGAGAGCCAAACACGGCCCGGAGTTTGCAGGATGCTTTGGATCCTCTGGAGCAAAAAGGAGATATAAACTCCTGGGTGGATGCCAGCTGGTAATGGTAAGCAGATGGCAGGAAGACTGCTGAGAGAGGATGGGTTTATTTACTTGCTTATTCATTTATAGACCATATTTTGGGAAAAGAAAATTAACCTGACTTTGTACCATCCACCTGCACTCAGAGAGAACAGACATGGGCACAGACCACACTACCTGTGCCTCTCCCACCTGTGCCTCTCCTTCCTCCTGCAGCAGGTCCCTGTTCTCTGTGTTGATCCGCTGGTGGATGGAGATCAGGTCCTTCCAGTCTCCTGGACAGTTCTGCAAAGCTGGGCCCAATCTCATCACAGAGATGGGATGTGAAAGCTAACAATGAGCACACCAGAACTACAGCAACACACACTGTGAGGGGCCACTTGCCTGCCTCGCGCTACCGGTCCTGGAGGTGCTCATTGCCCCTGTGAGAAATCAGGAAGCCCACACTCTCTCCAGCAGCCTGTTCTCCACTCACTGTCCCTAAGGCTGCCAATCTCCAACACTGGAGTATCCCTAAAACAGCAAGGAGCCCAGGCACATTAGATCTGTGCAAAGCTCAGGGTGACCCAGGGGCTCCCAGAGTATTTTACCCTGACAGTGACTCTGAAATGGCTCACCGCTGGTGTCAAAGGGACCTGCTCATACATGGGGCCTCACAGGGGTAAAACCTTCACAAAACACAGAGCTGATGCTGGAGAAAACCTCCCAAACCACCTGCCCTTACTCCAGCTCGTTCCCCCAGAGCTTCTGGCTGCGGCACGAACGCTTTTGCCTTTCAACTTGAATTGAATTGCAAAATAATTAACTCAACAAAAGCTCAGGAGTCATTTGGCACATGTGCCTGTCTCATGCACTACTGCCAGTGTCTCCTTTTGTCATTCCACTGGCTTTCACTGGTCATGCTGAGACATCATGGAGCTCCACATCCCTTCCCTTTCTCCTTCCACTGCATGACATTTCTTGGATCACTGGGTAAAACCACCTCAAGCCTGATCTCAGGCTCAGCCATCTTCAGTTTCAGTGACCTGATGCCTTTAGTAACTGGGTTAATGGAGGGAGATGGCAGAAGAGATGGATCCAGCACTTCAGGCTTCCCCTACCCTGTCCTTCCCATTGGGGTTTGCTCCAAACAACAGGGAGGAAGCTGGTGGCAATGCCCAGCCCAGCCCTGACCCTCCACATGTCCCCACCTCAGGTGGGAGCACTCTTGCCATCACCCAGCAGCACCACTCCAGCTACATTTGCACCGTTGCTAATAGGGCTTTTCCTCTTCTCTCCTGTTTTTGCTGTTAGGAATTAGCATCAATAATCCCCCTCCCCTCTACAGGGAATATGAAACCAAACCTGCCAGCACATGCCACCTCCACCCTGCTCAGCTCTGCTCTGGTGCCACAGAGCCCAGGCAGCCTCCCCGTCCCCCATCCCTGCACGCCCCTCCTCTGGCTGCTGTTTTGGGGCGTGGAGGGGAGGGACGGCTGGATGGGTGGTGGGAACCCACCTCCTCCTGCCTCACCTCCCTGCAGGTGGGCAGGGAAGCCAGGGAGGCAGAGCCTTTTCACCCAGAAAGCACAGAAAAAGATTCTGGGAGCCAGGAGAGGAGGAACTGGGGTGGGGAGGAGGCACAGAGCCTGGGGAGCCCTCGGCACTCACAGCTGGGAATCCAACCCCTGGCCACGCCTGACCAGGCACCACTGCAGCACTTGAGCATTCCTCTCAGCCCGGAGCCATACCTGGCTCCCACCCTGCTCTTACTGTACATTTTTCCCCTTCTTGATGAAAAGAAGATATTTTCTGATTGAACTAATTACGCTGATTGAATTTCCTCCCTCTCTGTGTCTCTGAGTGTGAAAGGTTTCCTTAATTTGATGGGGGTAATTGTTATGCATACACTGTCAGATGTTAATGCAGTTCTGTGATTGACAGGTAATCAGTACATCAGCTGTACAAAAAGAGTGAATAAGTCTGTAATTTTATTTCCCCTGATTCCACTGTGTGGGATGGCAGGAAAATCTAAATTAGCAATCAGGGAAGGCAACCCTGCTCCAGTGAAAGCTGCTCACAGCCTGGGGGATGGCTGGGACTGGGATTGCAAGGGTACCCTTGGACTCTGGGGGACTTAGCTGTGAACACCTGGCCCATTGCTGGGTCTCCTGGGGCTGCTTTCCACAGGACCTCGTTTGGGGTCCAGATCTTCTCCCACCAGTGCCTGCACCCATGCTCCCAGGGCAGCATCCACACGTGGTTTGCACAGCTCCAGCAAGAGGGGGGAGGTGCTTCCTACAGAGAGAGGCAGAATTTCCTCAGAAACCTCAACATTCAGTACCCCAAAGTCCCCCTGGGAAACCTGTGAGCCATGTAAAGCCTCTGGGCTTTGCTGTGGCTCTGGGACCATCCCAGGGCAAGAGCTCACTCTGCCAACAGCTGCCTCCACAGAGAGCGAGGCACGAGCAGGTAATTGCTGTCCAGGTGCTCCCCTGGGCTCCCCTTCAGCGCTGGGAAGGGAAGGGAAGGAAACAGCTTCAAGATTTTCACTTTTCAGCTTTCCATCGGGCTGGCAGAGCCGAGTGACAGAGGGAGAAGGAACCTGGAGCTCCAGCCAGCACCTGACAGCGGTGCCCGATCCATTTAGTGCTCATCAACTGCTGACGAGCTCCAGACAGGCAGGAGGGAGGAATGCCAAAACAGAAATTCCTCCAGAACATTTTCTGAGGCTTCTTATATTCCTCCTTTTCTTTCAAGACTTTGAGGTAATTTTTTTGCTCATCTCTGAGCTTGGATCCCAGGAAATCACCGCACAACAGCTCTGACTCGAAATGCTGAGCAGGCACGTGGACCCACAGTGATTTGCTCTCGCTGTCGAGGCTGAGGGGGGTGTGTGTGTGTGTGTGTGTGTGTGTGTGTGTGTGTGTGTGTGTGTGCGTCTTCACACACAGTCAGGGTTTGGCCTCCAGTGTGCCAACACGGCACCAGCTGCCCCTGAATGCCCACTGAGCCTGGGGACCCACCACAACTGGACAAGAGAAATGCAGAGTACGGAAATCAGCAGCCGTCCCCAAAGGAACTAATTCCTCCCTACTCTCTCCTTAAGCTGGAATTGATCCACAGTGGGTCAAACAAAACTTGTGCCCCCGGAGTGGGTGCTGCTGGTACCTCCCGCCCTGGAGCAGCTCCCCCTGGCACTCACCACCCTCAGGAGCCCCTCTGGCTGCCCCTTCCCAATATAATGGGGTGATGCCTCTGCCACAGGCAGGGCTCTGGGACCTGCATCTCAGGGGCTGGGGATGGTTGATGGCAGACAGCAGGGAAAGGGAGAGACAGCGGGGACCGTGAGCAGCATCCACCGAGTGCCGGCATTAACATAAAAAAAGGGTCAAATCCTCGTATGAAGAGCTGGGAGTGAATAGCTACATTTATCATTAGTAAGATTTATCTGAAATACTTAAAATCCCTTTTGGAAGGATTTTAGTCTTTAGGAGGCTGGTTCTCTCCCCCAGAGCGTGCATAAACCAGGCTATTCAAGGCAAAAAAATCCATGCTGATTGGGATGCGGAGCGCTGCCCTGCACTTCAATGGGATTGAGCAGGGGATGAGCCAGCGAGGAGCTCTGCCCATCACGGAGATGATACGGGAGACTCAAGGAGCTTAGTGGTTCTTAGGGAAAGAAACAGGGTGTGAGAGGAGAAGATTAGAGCAGGACCTCGCTGTAGTCAATAAATCCCAAGGAAAAGCAGAGACTGCTACGCTGGCAGAGATCCCCTCATAGTGTAGAACACATAAAGCATCGTCTCCAGTTAAAAGGATGTTTGACATCGAAGAAAATTTGGCAGAATTTTTTTTATCCAGCGTAAGTCACATGCAAAATAAATTGCAAAGGGCATCAGCAGGAGCAGCTGGTAAAGACAGATTAAAAATCCGATTCAGACAAGCATCTTCAGGCAAAACAAAAGATATTTAGGATTAGGCTGCTAATTTGTAATCACAGATGGCGACGGGACTGTGCTGTCAGGCAGCGTACACAGGCTGGAGGAGGAGCACCGGCGCTGCACAGAGAGCCAGGGGGAAAACGCCCGCATCCAGGAGGAAAATACCCATGCCCAGGAGAAGGGGGTTCCGTTGGGGGGGAGCCCAAATACTGCCCAAACCGGTGCAGCAGAGCAGCAGCGTGCAGCACCCAGGCCCGCAGGAGAGCTGCCGGAGCTCCCGGTGCCAGCAGAACTGCGGGAGCGGGGACTGTAGGTGGCAATCGCATCTTGCGGTGGGAGGGAGGCGAGAGCTCTGCCCGAGGGCAGCTCCGCAGCCGGTGAACCCCCGAGCCCCCCCATTCACTTGCCCACACCCCGGGAGAGGGTCTCCTCGGGCGGCTGTTACACGCTCGCTGTGCTCAAACAAAGAGCTGGTGTTACTTCCTCAGCAGGAGATAATTTCCAGACCGCAAAACCTTTCCGTCCCGCTGATGAGCCCTTGTAGGCTCCACTTTCCAGTAGCAGTGGGGTCCTGGACAGGATCCCCCCTCTGCTTGCCATGCAGCACACACGAACCATGAACGCTGAGGAGTGGGTAGAACATCGAAGGGGTCACAGATTGCTGAGCAGTTCTCTGTCTCCAGGGGCTGGTGGAAGCATCTCTCACTGCCACCTCCCAGCAGGTACCACCTCAGCGCCCTGCCTGGACAAGGGCTGGGGACAGCCAGGACACCTCTGCATGGCACATGCAGGGCAGGACTGTGCAGGCAGTCCCTGCATCGGGGCAGGGCCTGGCACGGGGTCCAGCAGAGCCACAGCGGCAGCAGCTCTGCCCCCGACCTGGTCACACGTGTCCGTGCTGGACACGTGGACGCCTCCTGCCTAAGTGCTCCTGTGGCCAGTGACCCATGGCTGCAACCCTGCCACCCCATCCCGACAGGGCGCCCTCACTGTGACAGCTTCGGGAGGGATGAGGGCAGCTGTGAGAGCCGGCAGGTTGGTGACAGGCTTTTAGCGACACTTCCCTGTGACCCCCTGTGTCCCCAGCGCCTCCTCCCCCAGAACAGTCACCCGCCCACAGCCACGGCAGCCTCACACTTGGCTGGTACAGCAAGGCAAGGAGAGCCACTGGTGATGGTTTCTCCGTGCTCTCACACCTCTGTGCTTTCTCTCCTGTGCATATGTGGCATCTGAGGTGCTGCTCTGCTCCAGCACAGACATGTGCGTGTTGCTCCTGAGACACAGAGACACTGCAGGGCATCCCTTGGGGTTTGACTCTTTTGCCTGCCCTTCAAGCTCCTGTTCCTTCCCCTCGCCACGCAGATGACCAGCTATGCCTTTAGTTTAAAGATGGAAACCCCAGATGTTTCTGAGCATGGCTCATACCAGGTCATCCCACCGCTGGAGCAGCACACACAGCCCTCAGCAGTGATGAAAACCAGACCCAGGAGCTATAAATCACTCCTGTTTGTTGGGCTCCCCAAGCATGAAATAACCTCACAGCGGCTCCAAGGGCTGCCAGACCCAACGCCATGGGATGCCTTTGCTGGCAGCCAACAGCACCTCCTGCCCACAGCAAGACCTGGCTCTGCTATTGACCAATCTGGGTGGGAGCCCATCACCGTGCCGGGGTCACCCCTTTCCGCAGGGACACGGCACAGGTTAGCTTCTGGGTAGGCAGCCAAATGCTTTGGTTCTCATCCCATCCCCATGCCTAACAGGAGAAAGGATTTCCCCTGAATTAATTGGAGTGATAGGCCAAAGACCCTGAACTCTTAATCCCGCTTCTCTTATCCTGAAGAACACCTGACAATGAAGCCCAAGGGAAAAGCAGACAACCAAGCCTGCACCTCCAAGCTGAGGAAACCGTGAAGGAAAATATTGGCTTGAAAAGTTCCAAGGGGAAAATGTTCCGCAAGCACCAGCAGCGCAGTGCTCAGGTGCAGGAGAAGAGGCAGGAATGCTGGAGGGAGCGGAGCAGGAGTGACAGCAGCTGCTGGGACAACCTCAAACCACAGAGGCACCTGCGTTCTGGGTTGGCTCTTTAAGTCCCTGGTGAGGAGCAAAGAGCTGAGGCAGCCCTGAGGATACCTGTGGCTGGTGACAGCTCCTGCCAGTGACAGCAGTGCCATTCAGGCTGCAGGACACCCACCCCCCACATGGGGCTGGTCCTTGCTGGATATGAAGATCTTACCACACAACAGGCTGCTACAGCTCAACAGGCTCAGCGTGAAGCAGCAAAGGCAGGCAAGTGTGTTAAGTCCTTTCCTGGGATTTTAATAGCATCACAGCACTCCAGCACGAGGATAAGAGCCTCGGGTGAGAGCCAAGTGTCATCCAGATGGTTTTCTCTGCCCTGCAGCACCTCGTGTCCTTTCCCTGCCTCGCCCCCAGCCCTCTCCGAGCTGACTGCCTCGGGCTGGCGGTTTCACTGCAGGCAGCTGCTTTTGCTTTCCATTGCCACAGCAGGAACCCATTTGGCTCCCCCGCTCTCTCCTCCCTGCCCAGGAGTGAGGGGCTGGCGTGGCTCATACTGGGTACAGCTCTGAGCATCCTTCTGGGGCAGGCAATTGGCATATCAATAAAAACGTGGGAACAGAAGCACGACTGAAGAACCTTCTTTTGTAATTCTCCACCTGACCTGTCCCTTCTTGGGGAGGGTCCTGGGACAGTGAAAAGCCCCCCAGCTCCATTGACGGCATGAAGGATCTTCTCCTGCATGGCTCACACTGGTGATGCAGCAGGTTGGGGACACCAGTGCAGCTCCCAGCAGGGAATTCTGGGTCAGAACCCACAGAATAGGGAGCTGCTGAAAACAAAAATTCCTGGAAGCTGTCCCCTTTCTTCAAAATATTTAGAATTTTTGTCAAAAAAAGGCTGACAACACCCAAACTGACTCTTTTGGACTGGCTTCTCACGCTCTGCAGTTTCAGCCAACATTTTTCAGTGGATTTTGGCAGAAAATCTTTGGGTTTTGACAGTTGTTCTTTTCTCAACGACAAGCTGACATCTTCCACTATGTTTCTTTTAGAATACTGGGGTTTTGGTTGTTGGAATTTGACTCAAGAAAAAAGAAACTGATTTTCAAAAACCCTCCAATAAAAAAAAGTGAAATGATCAGTTGGTCAGGATGATCCGATGCATTGGGTCACAGGGAGCTGCCAGGGGAGCTCGGGCAGGGGGTGGGGAACAGGGGACAGAGCGTGACCTTCCCGTTCCTCACAGCTCAGCCAGGAGCACCAGATTTATTCATGGCATTTCAAACACTTGTGTCACCGTCGCCTTCTGCTTCCAAGGCTGTGAATTTGTTGACTCCTGCCAAGGCCTGGAATGAAGCCAGCAGCTCACTCAGGGTTCTCAGTTGCTGCCCTGACTTTGGGGTCTCCTCTGGTCCAGACTGAGCATCACCGAGCTTTTCCTCACAGACCTCCCTTCCGTAAATCAAGAAGGCATGGAACAACTCCATTTGATAAAAACAAAGACTTATCCCCCCACAGCATTCCTGGGTAAAGCCCTAAATGCCCCTTCTTTGGCACAGCTGGACATGACCAAAGTGTTCAGTTTGTCCCTGTCAGGACTCCACAGTCTCTGAGCTCCAGCTCCGGCCTGACCACACACCCTCACCAGTGGGAAGAGGATGCGCCCAGCTTGGAGGGACTCAACTGTCACCCATGAGAATCATCAGTGTTAATGTCGCCCTGACATGGCTCTTTACAATTTACTACACGTGATGGACTCGGGGAATGTCGCTGTTTTAATTACAGTGAGATGCCAGGCAAGATTGGTTATGCAAGTCAATAAATCACTCGGCTGCACTGATTAAACAGGAGTAATATTTTGAATAAGTGACTGTCTCAGGAATGATCATTACTGTATTACATTATCATTCTCCTCTGCATGTATATTGCAAACAAAATTAAATGGAGATGTCAAGTTGCATGGAGACTAGACACTAATTAAGACAAAAGCTGTGAGGTCCTTTTCCCCTTTCTCCAAAGGTGTGACTCTGCAGCAGTGACCACCATGAGCAGCAGCCACCAAGAGGCTCTTCCCACCTGCTCTCTGGCTTTGACACTCACCTGTGGAGGCAGCTGGCAGCTCCACTCCTGGGCAGCGCCTGCAGAACAAGGGGACAGATGGAAGGAGGATTAGAGGGAACGTTCACATCAGGCAGAGAAAAGACGGATGTCCTCACACCAGATGAATGTTCTCCCACGAAAGGGGTGTGCTCTCCATGGCTGGGAGGGGAGCCCAACCCAATGCAACCCCAGCTGGCTTTAGTCAACCACACAAGGGACATGTCCTCGCAGACACGCTGCTGGGTGTGATGGCCCACACTACAGACGGGGTGAGAGCAGACGATCCAGTGATCCTCCCTAGTCTTAAGCTCTGAAATGATGAATTATATCAGATATTCCAGGCGAACATTATTTATTTGATCTGATTTTCACAGATAATTAATTTCTCTGAAAGTACCTACTGGTACCTTTAGGAAGCATTGGCATGTTCATTAGATTTATAGCTCCTTCCTGGGTAATGACTAATACATGAAGAGTCTGAGTCTGGTCCCTGCGAGGAAAGCAGAGTCTCCTGGGAGAGATACGCCAAGTGAGAGGAAAGCCTGTGTTAAACTGACTTCTCAAAATAACCATAATGGTGTGTCTTAGCTGGTTGCCAGAAGAGAGACAAGTGAATATCATCAAGGTGAAATACTGTCTGATGAGCATCTTTCATGGCATGGAGCCTCAGCCAGGTGCAGGAAAGCTTCCAGCTGACCTGAGGTTAAATCTTGCATCAAACAGTGGGTTTTGTTCCAGAGCTCATCAGCCTGTTCCTGCTCTTTCAAAGTACCTGGAACAAGCTGTGGGGCTGGCCTGACTCCACCAGCTTGGCAGCTCTGGCCTGACCCCTCCACAACCCTGCTGTATCCCAGGAGCTGGCAGTGCCCACCCGGGCCGGGGTGTCCTGGTGGGACTGAGCCATGACCGGCTCCTCCAGCCACCGCCGGCTCCAGACTCATGTCCTGTCACCACCTGCTCGAAATTGATTTTTTAGCACCAGGCAGATGGGTGTTAAAAGTCAGGAGTGCAATTTAGGGGGTTCGCAGCAGCCTGGAATGGTTCCTTTATCTATTTTTTATTACTCCAGCTTTTCGAGTCCCAGCTGGCACGTGTGATAGCCAGGGCTGTTATCGGTTGCTGCCACCTCTTCCTGGCTGATGATGTTTCCTGTACCCCAAACCTTTATTTGGGAATCAGGAACACACAAGTGGGTCTGCTCTGACATGGCTGCCCTCCGCTGTAGTCTTCACTGTCATCAACATCCACAAATCTCCTGGCATCTCCCCCAGCAACCCAGGAATCTCCCTCTTTTTCCCAACCTGGCTCTCTCTCGTCTCTTCTGCCAGAGCCAGACCTGTGTCCCGGGATGTGGTCCCGAAACACTGTGCATTCCACACTCCCATGCTGCAGGAAGGGGGCTTGTTTTACACAGGGGGAGCTCCAGCTCAGAACACTTTTGCTCAGCATCAAATGGCATTATCAATGAAAAGAGAGTTTTGACTAATAATTTGCCCCGAAACTGCCCTCTGGAATGACAGATACCCCATGGGCTGCCAGCAGGGCACCTGCAGGGCAGGGTGCTAATGCCAAACTGCAGGTGAAAAACGCTTCCCCTGCATTACAGTTATTAAAATATGGTGAATTTTTAAGGCAATTCAGATGTCATTCATGCTGACTTCAGACCACATCTCATTTTCCTTGCAGCAGTATTCAGACAGATCTCCAATGTGCTACACACTGAGATTTTAAACATTCATTTCCATCCATTTCTCTTTCTTTTCTTTTACCTTGTGGGGCTTAGAAAGAGCCAGGACTGTGTGTTCTGTGTCACAGACTGGGCTGCACTCCACCACGGCCGCTCCACTCATGCAAACACTCGGATTCCAGCACTGGGAAAAGCATCCGTGGGTCAGGCTGGTGCTGCCATCAGTGCCAGGGGAGGCAAAGCCACTGCTCTTGCACTGTAATCTGTTCCCAGATTTAGTCCCTGCCTGCATGGCACTGCCACAGGGCCACCCCAGTGAGGGAAATCCTCAGCAAGGAGCCTGACATGCACTGCTCATGTGGGGATATGTGGGTATAGGCAGATAAAACATTTGGTGTCAGTCAGATCCATTGGGGTGATGGAGAATGCGACACTGCAGGACAGCAGAGGGGAGGGTTAAACTGGTCTGATGGTCAGGCCTGGCTCTGCAGAGGCATTAATCCAAGGGAGAGGCTCATTTAAGCTCAGCTCGTGTGGGATGCAGCAGCTTTAAAAACATAAGTGGGATATTAAATAATTCACAGAGCACCCAAGACCCCTTGGAAGGACTTTGGGAAACGAGGCCATTCATAAAAGCACTTACAGCCCTTCGCCAGCCAGGCAGGGATCCAGGCAGCACCCACAGCCAGGCAGGGAAGGAATACAGGGAGATGTGTCCCCGCATCACTTGGGCCAGACATGGCACTGAAGGTCTGCCCTGCACAGAGCCCATGAGGCAGAGACCACCCCATCGCCCCCTCCCACCCAGGGGGACGCTGCCCCTGCCTGTCTCACAGGTTTTGTCTTACAGACCCTTGTTCTCATCTTAATTGGCTTTCAGGGCTTATTCCTGATTATGTTAATCTTCTCAGGAAAAGCTGTTTTCTAGCCTGTTTTTTTGCATTTACACCTAAGCAGCATTTGGCAAAGAAGGAGCTGCTGGGTGTCAGCGCAGGCAGGGGAGCATAGGGTGTCCTGGCACACAGCCCTGGGGAGTTTTCTGGCTGAGAAAGGGTTGAGAGAACCTGCAGAGCCAGGCCATGTGTGGGGAGAGCTGCCCGAGCCTTCTGGCACCGTGGCCGGGGAGCTGCGCTTCAGCCTCTGTGAAAGGGAGGTGGTCGATCCAGCACTGAAGGCTGGAACAGGCTGAGCAGCCTCGGTCCTTGCAACGAAGCAGGCGGGTCCCAGAGGTTGGATGTCCCTTCTCGGGGTCACTTGGGCACAGAGGGGTGAGACAGCCGGGACCAGGAGTCCCGCTGGTGGTGGGGAAGGAGCACAGCCTTGGGGTACATGATACCTGGGGGTGGAGTGTGAAACCTCCATCAAGGTGGGAGCAAAGTCCTTGTGGGGCCAGGACAGGGGATGAGCTGTGGGCTGTGTCACAAGGATACAGGTCACTGTTGGCACAGGACAAGGTGCACAGCCCCTGTGAGCCCAGGAGGGAGCTCAGACCTGTGCTCCCTCTCTCCTCCTTCCTCTTCTCTCCCTCTGCCTCCAGCCCCAGCTCTGCAAGGGTTAAAACACAGATATTGCCTTTCTGCTCAGTGAACCAAGTGATAGGATTGCAGTTAATGGTAATTTGAACATGTTTGGTCAACTAGAAATACATAACTAGATTGAAACATGAAAATGCCCTACGAATTTATACAACTGATGCATTTGAACGCAGTCAGCTGTTAACTTCATTGCAAGAAGGATGGGAGAAATAATTTGCAACAACCCACACATTTTTTATTGAACCTTTGCAAATAGGAATAATGTATCAAACGTACCTCTGTGTCTGCCTCACACCTACAGACAGCAGCACTGCTCACGTATGACTTAGCTGCAGTGTTAGGGATCTGATAGAAGAGGTTTTCAGGCACAAAAGATCTCTCATCTGACCTTGCTCCTTTGATAGCCGGAGCTCTCCCGGCAGTTGCGGGCACAGACACCGTCTGCTTCCCCTCCCTCCCGCCCAAGTCAGGCACCTCACTCTTAAGTTTAACTTTGAGCTGCACAATGACCATCAGGCCACCCTGCTCAGCCATTCTGATGCTTAGAGAAGACTCTGCCAGTGTCGTGGCCACCCGCAGAACAAAGGATCTCAAACCTCCTCCCCACTTGCAGCTGCCAGCAATCCTGGCTGGATACCATCGCTTTTCTCTAAGAAATGCAGCAGCAAAAGGTAAGCCATGGCTGCCTATTCCCCAGCCTCCACAGCAGGAGGTGGGAGCACATCTAGCTGGGATCCCACAAGGAAATCTATTCCTGTGCAGAGATGGAGGCGCAGGCTGGAATGTTTCCATCAGGAACTGCTCCTGGTATGGTTATCCAGACCTCCCATCTCAGCAGGTGTCTCTTGTTCCCTGCTGGGGCTTTCCCCTACCACTTGTCACATTCCCTGAGAGGGAGAAGAAGCTCTTGGAACAGCCCAAGTGTGTCCAAGGGGGAAAGTGACAGGATGGAGCTGGGGCATGTGGCGAGGCTGGGGCTCAGCATCCCTTGCTCATCAGCTTGAGAGGCTGGAACTCACTGAGTTGCCAATAAATGCTCCAGCTTTCCTTATTTAGACTTCCCCATTTTCTCCTCTCATCTTGTTAGAGGGTGTAATTTATGTTGTGTGTGTCCATTTACCAGCCATTATATCCTAAATGAAAGCGGAGACAAAACATATTCTCTATTTAAAGCTTCCAAAATAGGCCTGATTAATATGTCCAATTGATTGTTCAGCTGTTCTACTTGCTAATCTGCAAAAACTAATTAGGCAAGTGGGAAACCAAAATACTGGGTCATTTCCATCGTGTGCTAATGAATGTTCTATGGTTTAGCAAATGTTTTGTTTCTACCATGGAAAAAGAATAACATTGGAGATAGATCTGCCTGCCATAGTGAGAAAGCTGTGCTACCAGTCAGATTCATAACTGATAAGTCTGAGTAGACTGGCCTGCAAAAAAGTAAGTATTGACTCACTAGGAGGCCTGTGTTTTGGGCCAGACTGAAAACAAGCTTTCTGGGTTGAATCCGTTCAAAAAAGGTGGTACAATAATCAGATTCCCAAACTCACAGCCCTTCTTTCCCTCTCACATCCCCACCCCATCTAATAACCCCCTTTTGCCCCAATAATGCCTTTCTGAAAGAGTCCTAGAGGGACTTCAGGTATTCTGGAAAGATCTCCTTCCCTCTAGAATTATCTCAGAGATTGCTGCCTTCAACTTCCCATTTGCAATTTGCTGCTGAATAAGTGAATTTGCTCCTGGTGCTGCAATTTGGAGTGTCTGCACATCACATCCCTAATTGTCCCAATTACTAACGAGGCTGCTGGGAGCCATGTGAGCTCAGGCCTTTCCTGCCTTAAAACAGGCACCTAAAAGCACAGACACTAAAAATGGATGATCCAGGTCAGAATGAGAAGCAGAGAAATCTCTGCAAGAAGCAGGGAGGAATTTGTCTGCAGCTCAGCAGCAAGGAGAAGCCAAGAGCTCATCTCCAAGTTTCAATAAGCCAAGGAGAGGTAGTTGAGATGCAAATGTATGCACTTCGTAAATAAACCTTTTACTGCAGGTTAAAA
This sequence comes from Acropternis orthonyx, assembly GCA_035583155.1. NCBI lineage: Eukaryota > Metazoa > Chordata > Aves > Passeriformes > Rhinocryptidae > Acropternis > Acropternis orthonyx. The sequence goes on from JAWWEU010000062.1 coordinate 2,853,182, forward strand.
GCCGGTTTCTGGAATCACATACAGAGGAGACAATTAGAGCAACTCTCAGCCTGTGACTTGCCTCAGATCAGCACGTGTGGCTCAGCTCAGCAGAGTAAAGAGCCCTGATCAGCTTGATCCTCTCCTGTTTGATCTGGAACTTACACAATGAATATCTAATGCTGGCGTGCTCGGTACCCGGGACTCCTTAAACTGAATAACTGATTCCATTAAAAGGGCATTAGCTCTGTATGCTCATAATTAATCTCCTGAAGAGAACTAATAGTTCAAAAGACTCGCATGGAGCAAGGACATTTTACATCACACAGCTCGTTTTTCCTAATTGATTAATTTAAAGCAATCTCTAGAGCCGAGTTCCGTGGCACAGAATCTCTTCATCCCGCACATGGGGAAAATAAATAGCCAGCAGCTACACCACGTTCCTCGGGTCCTGGCAAAGCAGAGCCGGAGCACAGAGCGTGTGGAATAGGGAGAGGCATTCAGGAGCCTGAGCCTGCGGCGCTCGGGGACAGCTGGGAGCAGCAGCCCCCTCCTTTCATCCCGCGGCTCTGCTCCATCCCCCGGCTCTCTCCTGCAGCACTTCAAAGGCGAGAGAGCACTTTAAATACCCTCGCTGCCGACCTCTGCCCTTTCCCAGGCATGTTCTGGAGAGGAAGGGTTCTTTCCTTCAGAAGAGGCGCAGACGAGGCTGCGGCAAGGAGGAGGCAAAGGTGGCAGCTCTTGCATCAGCTCTGCCACACCTTCCTGCAACGCTTCCTCCTTCATATCTCCCTCCAGGACGTTCTTCATGAACACCTTGTGCTGCCAAGCCATGGGAGGTGCCAGCACCCCTGGCAGCCTGCAGAGTCCCTGGGAGCCCCATCTCCCCAGGGCTGGATGCTGCTGGGACACCTGACACTGCTGGGATGCTGGAGGGTACTGATGTTCCCTGGAGATGCCAGAGAAAACAACACCTGCAGAAGAAGACAGCGGAGAGGGAATTCCTCCTGACACTCCCCTACTCGGGGCTAAACTCCCATTCACCAAACATCATCTCAGTGCGCTTCCTGTGCCTTACCAAGAACGCTTCTACCACAAACATTGAGCTCTGTGCAGCTGATTATATCAATTACTTCTCAGAACATGGTTTTGATCCCAATCTGCTCCACTGGATCAGTAAATAGAAAGTGCTCTCAGAGAAAAATGGCCTTTTTTTTTTTAGGACTGGCAAAACGCTGTGGCTGCTGCTGAGAGAAACCGCCTAGCACGCACAGTGCAGCAGACATGACACATAACTAACCACGAGAATCATCAGCTAAATTGAAAACCATAATATTTGCTGCTGGAACTGAACTTTCCCACAGTGTTCTGCTGTGGCCAGCCCCAGGCAGGGCTCACAGCACCAGGTGTTGCCGTCATCTCCAAATTATTTAAATAACTTCTTATAAGCAGGTATTAGGCAAGGGGTCATTTTGCAAAAAAAGTGAAGCCACAGGAAAGATGAAAGCAACAAACTCTGACCCTGACACAAGGTTTTGATCCTCAGGAGATGCTGGCAAGGTGTTCTAGCTGGATCCACTGGATTCTGGGGAGATCCCCCGGTGCGAGCCAGGGCTGGGGGAGCTGCCTAACTCGGAAGGACTCAGATATGCATAACAGCCCTGAAAGGCTGTGGAGGAGTGATGAAGGGTGCTGGGAGGTGATGGAGGCAGTGATGGAGGGTGCCCTTCACAAACACCAATGGACCCGAAACACCAGTGCAGCAGGATCTGAGTGTCCTATTCCTGCTCCAGAGCAGAGCTGACCACTGGTGGTTGTCATTGCCATCAGACCTCTCTGTGTGCCAAGTCCTGTAGGGAAATCTCCATCACACTCAAAACGCTCCCACAAGGACAGGTATCCCCCAGCACCAACACTGCAGGGAGGCAGAGGTACAGAAGACCACTTTTGCCATAAGTAAAAGGTGTTTCAAATGAAACTAAATCACTCATTCTGCTCAGAACCAGGTACTGTCTGACCATGGTTACAAACACACCAAATTTCCAGTAGTGCCCAAAGAACAGGGAGTCTCCAATACCAGCTGCAAATGCTACATAATGATTTCCCGTTATTTAATTCTCCACGAGGTTTGATAGCTTTCCATAAGTCAAGGTTTATTTGCCTCCCCTTGAATGTCACACATAATTCTTGTGGAAATGTTTATTTGCCTAATGCAACTTTTAGTGTCCAGGTTATTTATTCCTTCCATTTGTCAGCTAAAAGAAAGCCCCCTTAGCCTCCAGCCTGATTACTTACAGTAATGCGGTGGCTCAGGCTCTTTCATCTTCTCAGTGTGACTGAAATGCATTCACAGCTGAATGGATTATCACAAAAAAAAATCTAATTTTAAAAAGTATACTACATTTTAATACACTTTGCATTGCACATAAGCAATCTGCAAGCTAAAACCTAATCAGAACTTGTATTTTGTTAACTGTGAGGATTAACCAATAAAGGGGATGTATATAGGGCGATGAAGGATGAGGGAACCACCAGGTTTTCATCACTATTACACATGTGACAAGTCCCCATGAGGCCTTGCTTATCACACCTCACTGCTCACATCCAGGTACAAACACCTGCATTATCAACGTGGCCCCAAGTTCATCTGGGAGCTGAAAGCTGCGCCACAGTCCAGTATCTTCCCCTGCACCCAAGATCCCAACACCCCAACCTGGCTGCCAGCCCTGGGGCTGCCCCTGCTGCTTTCTCAGGCTTTGCATCAAAACTGCAAAGGCTCTTCCCAGGTCTGAGCAGCCCACCTTGCTCTCCTCCCCCTTTCCCACAGCCCCCAGGCTGGTGGGGCCATCACAGCCCATGTCCTGCAGTGTTTTCCCACTCACAGAATCATAGGATCATTTAGGTTGGAAAACACTGCAAGATCAACGAGTCCGACCTTTGACCAATCCCCACCTTGTCAGCCAGATCAGAGCACTGAGTGTCACGTCCACTTGTTCCTGGGACACCTCCAGGGACAGTGACTCCAACACCTCTCTGGACAGCCCATTCCAATGTTTAACAACCCGTTCCATGAAGAAATTCCTCCTGATGTCCAGCCTGAACCTCCCTGGCACAGCTTGAGGCTGTTTCCTCTCATCCTGTTGCTGGTTGCCTGGGTGAAGAAACTGAGCCCCACCTTCCTATAACCTCCTTTCTAGAGCTGGAGGGTTAAAGCCCCTCCAGCTGCAGCCAAAGCCCAGGCTCACCAGAGGAGCCCATGGGTGGCAGTGGAGCTCTGCAGGCACTCCCTGCTCCCATGGGCACACAGAGCTCACCGTGCCCATCGGCCTCCAGAACACAGAGCTGGTAAGAAAAAATGAAAAATAATCCTGCTAGAAGAAATTACTGTATGTCAAAAATAATACTTTGCCCCCGGACTTTCTGCTCCCACTGATAATGAATCATCTTTTGGCGTTAAGAAGCCACAGCTTTGTTATTAACAATCAATACCATTACAATACACCTAAAACTTGACTAAATGCAATTATGGCACATCAAAGAATTTTAAAGCTTAAGGGGCTTCAAAGACTTCTCAGCAAGGATGCTGAATCCCAGGCCTCAGCTCCCTGCACCCGGATGGAGGGAGAAGTCACCTTCATCAGTGGGACTGGTGCATGGTGATGCTCAGTGACAGCATCCAGGGGCAGCAGTGGGATGGATGGGGTCACACGAGCCAAAGAACCATCTCCCTGCATCCCCAGCACAGGCACTGGGTGCCTCATGGCCTGGGGAGCTTCATTTAGAGCCCAACACTGCGGAATTAACTCGGTGCAAAACAGCAATTAGCATAACAAGGCTTCCTGGGATTCAGTAAAAAGGAACTTGTCCAAGAGGAAATTATAGAGCGAGGCCTCACAGTGCTGGGCTGGCTGTGGGCTCACTGCCACACATACCCGTCCTGCTACTGGACATGGAGAGGGTGATTTGGGATTGGGAGTGATCCTTCTACCTGTATTATTTTTTTGATGTGATATTTGTGCATGATGCATTAAAACCTCAGCTTTGTGCTCAGCGTGAGAATGAATTCGACTCCATGAGCGAGCTGTCACCTGCACTGGGAGGTGTGAAAAAATTATGAGCTCCATTGTCTGGAAACTATGAACAGTGCTTACTGCCAGGAATAAACACAGACATCTGAGCTGGAAAGTTGAAATTAAGTTGTATACAAAAACGCAGATTTATTTGGTGGGTTTGCGAGGAATTGGCTGATTGTACAGTGTCACCCATGGAAATCGAGGCTCCTGCCCATCATTCATAAAAATAATCACATCTATTACCCCGTCTCTCCCACAGCTCCAGGTATGTTTTATGCCCGACCCCATCTGCCCCTTCCAGAACTGGATTTTAAAGCCCAGAGGGCAAAGCCAGCACAGGGGCTCTGGTGGTGCTGGCCCAGGGGCTTGGCCACTGCATTCACGAGACTTCGGGGCCACTGCATTGAGGTGATGCCACTGAAATGCTTTCAATGGGCTGGGCTGGTGCATCCTGCTGAGCACCCTCAGCATCCTGCTGAGCACCTTGGCTCCTGGAGCCCAACATGAGGAACAGCCTCAGCTCCTTCCCTTTCCTCCTGCTGCCCTGTCACCTGCAGCCACCGACTGAGCAGTTTATGCCTTGTTTGCTGTCTGCACTCCTAATGCAACAGCACAGATGGAGAGAGGGTACCTATTTTTAGCCTTCCACTGTATGGAGTATTTTCCCCTGGATGAGCCTGTCACAACACCTACTGCTCCCTGTGCCAGGCCTGGCCACACCAGGGACACCCAGACAGATGCAGAGCTCCTGCAGCCACATCTCTGCCGAGGGGTTCAACTGGGACAACAAACCCTCTGCCAGCAAAGGGGCAACTCACATTTATGATGCCATTCCCACTGCTGGGAAGAGTTATTTCTGCAGGGAAAGAAAAAGCAGAAGCAACGTGTGAAACCTCTGAAGACTCACTGGTCTTTCTGCAGAAGCCCAGAATCCTTCCTTCCATCTGCCAGCTTTTCTCCAAAAGGAACATTTTCCCCCTGAGCACTGTTTTCACCATGTCCGGGCTCAGCCTCAGCCTGCACCCCCTCCAAGAGGGTGTGACCCCTTGCCAGGGCTGCACCACCATCGCCACATCTCTCTGCCTGCCCCGGGATCCTCCAGCACCCGCGATGGTGACATCCCGATGATGACATCCCGATGCTCCGCAGAGGGAAACCAAACAGACCCTTTCGGTACCACTTTGCACCGTGTCACTGCTCCCTCTCACCCGGGGGGCGGCCACTGCACCTTCTGGGAGCCTTGGGGGTTGCCTGGGCGTACGGATCTGATCCCTTGGAACTCGGTGGAAAATTCGGAGTCCTTCCAGACAGCTTCAGACCTGAGAGCAATTATCTGGTGTGACTCACCAGCACCGGCGGGGGCTCTCCCTTTCCCTTCCCAATGACTGTTGTTATGACCAGCAAAATGGTCCTTGCGGAAGGATCTGCCACTTCTAACAGACAGCTAATTGTTCTCACAGCTGGAGGAGGAAGGTCACAGCGCTGAGGGTTTCCAGGACCTGTTCCTTCTAACGACTCATTACCGCGGGTGGGAGGGCTCTGAATTTGCTCCAGAAAATCCCTCACATCCCTGCACCAGCCGTGGCCCCCAGAAAATCCCACTCAGGTCCCCGAACCAGCCATGAGCCCCAGAGCTGCCCACACTGGTGGGGGATCTGCTGGCAAGTCCCTTCACATTTGCATCCAGCTGAAATTTTGGGGAAAAAGGCAGCTAGGACAGGACCCCGGAGCTACCGGGGCAGAGCAGTATGAACAGTGGAATGTCTCAGCTGTTTCTCACTGAAGGCACAGGGAAGAGAACCCACTTGTAGAAACCTCATTATTTTGATTTAAAATATTCCTTTGCAGCTGGTCGGTCATGAAGGAATGCTTAAAATAATTTTTAAAATCGGAGTTGCTTTTTTCATGTCACAAACATGCAGGGAATAGGAACATCCCGGGTTCGCTGTAATAGGGAAATTGCTGAAATCAATCAACCAGTGGGAAATGCGAGATCCAGGAGGGATCTGAACGTTTCCAAACCAAAAGCATTAGTATTTTAAAAATAACTGCTAAAAAATGCACCGATTTAAGCATTAAAATTGCTTCTATTAACATGCATCGTGCTGACATGTTTTAACACGGATTATTCGATGTGTGAGACCCCCAGGAGCCCGGAGCTCACACTGCTGGGGTTTGCTGCGCGTGGGGATCCGGGAAGAGCTGGGGAGGGAAGATACTGGGCGTTCAGACGGTTTGAAAATCACAAGATGCCCTGGGAGCCGTCTGCCCAAAGAAGAATCTGGCCAGAAACGCTGCCCCGTGCTGTCCCCAGGTCACCCAGGTGGCACCACAGCGGCGGGGACAGACCCCGAGGACAATGCTGGGGGACACGAACCAGCTCATCCCCGCTCAGCTATTTTAAAGCATCGACCTGCAAACAAGGGGAAGGAGGATCTGCAGAGGGGCTACTGTGTAATTAAACATTCAAAACTAAAATTATATCCTCCTTATTGGAAACAGGCATTTAAGAGCTCACAGTCCTGGAGGCATCGCAAGGGTAATGGCAGCCACTCATTAGAGCAGACAAAGGAAGCACGGGCTCTAATTTGTCTTTAGTCAACTGTCTTGGGCTTGAAGGCCGTGGGGCTGGGCAGAAATGCTATTGAAGTAATGAAGAAATTAAGGGGCTTCTAAAATTAAGCAAAATGATTTTACCTCTGATGCAGGAGGTTGATCTAAATATAAACAGAAAGAAAGAAAACTCTCTGCTACTTACATAAAGCAGTAGGAAAAAAAATCTTGAGAGCTGATCCCTGAATTGTATTTTCTAGGGTTTTTTATTAAATAATTCTATCAAAATGACCAAAATTATGAGAATTTTCTTTCTCTTCCTCAGCTTTTATTGATTTGCCGTAAGTATTTTATTAGAGACCTACATTCTTGACCTGCTACCTAAAGAGCCCAGTGAAATGGCATCACTTAGCAATTTCTTTTAATAATTCAATTTTCCCAAGAACATTTGTGTAGTTTTTGATTGATTCTAGAGGTAAGACAGAAGTCCCCATTCCATCCTATCCCATCCCAGTTATCAAAGAATGCACCTTTTAGGACGTAATGTTGGGCCTCAAGAAAAGCCAGTGAAACCAAAGGATCCTGGATTACTCTCTAACACCTCCAAAATGTTTTGCGGGAGGAGACCCCATGAGATGGCCCAAGACAAGCTCCGGAGTCCCCTCATTTCAGCAGAGGAAGAGCAGATCCTTTCAGCAATTTCCCTGCTCAGCTCTGCCATTGCCAGCACTGACTGGCCCCATCAGTGAGATTCCTCCTCCCAGAGCCTTTTCCTTCCCCAGCATCCCCCTCCCCGAGCATCCCCCTCCCGCTGCGGGACCCCTCGTTGCGCCCCTCCAAACCAGGGGGAAGCTCCGCGCTTGCCTGTCACTGGGGGTGCAGCATTTACTCTGCACCCCTCGGGGAAAGAACCGCTTACAATCTATAGGGCTGGAATGGCCTTTGGTATGGATTTTCCCTTTCCTTTGCACGTCAGGACGGAGATTACCCGCTCCGTGCTCAGGAGCTGCACACAAAAGCCTTAACAACGCCTATTGTCGGGGAGAAAAACATCCCCCATCCAGCTCTCATCGGCTTCATCCAAGCCCTTTGAAACCGTGATTGTGCTCCAGTACAATGAGAGAACATGATGATGGGGACGACATTAGAATCGAGGTGAGCATTTCATTAGGATGGAAATAGGGGACTATTTGCCTGCCAAAGCAGCGAGCTGCTCCTGCTCTGCGGGCAGTTCCCAGGGAGCAAATACCCAGGTCTAGAAGCAATTTCTTCTCCACCCAGTTCCCCTTCACTCCAGGTATGAGTTCAGCCAGGACAAAGAGAACCTACACAGGAATGTGTCTGAAATCACCAAACGTTGGTTTTTGGGGCTCTGGGAAACCTTTGCGCGTCTGTTTCAGGTGCGCTGACATCCAGCTCTTTCCTGTCAGTACAGCCTCCACGCCCATCTCTTACTCTTCATTTAGCGACTTAATTCTTACTTCTCTACCCGCACTAATGGCACATTGCATTCCCATTAATGTCGAGTTAATTCCTCACGATTGGTATCCTGAGATTAAATGACTGGTTACTTGCTTTAAAATAATTATTTTTATTGTCATGCAAATGGATAACGAGAGACTCAATGACATTATTTCTGTACCTCACAGGCTGACTGTGAGGTGATCACCCTTCCATCACCTCCCTGGGGGCTCAGCTGTGCCGAGGTGTCAGAGCTGGGCAGCTTCGAATCCTGAGCAGAGCCGGGTCTGCTTCCTCTGCCCCACAAGATTCGGGGGAATGTTCAAAAACATTCATGATCTTGGTAAATGACCAGACAACATAAAGTGCCCACAAAACCAAACCCAAATACCCCCTCCAGCCCCTCGGGCTCCCAGTCCCAAGGTCACAGCCTTCTGCAGTTGGAACACGGGCAAGAACAAAGCAACTGAAGGTGGAGCTTAATGAACACCCGGGCGCTGCGTTAGGATCATTGACTGGCTGTTCAGCTCAACCTGCACACTGGGAAATTAGCCACAGAATTCATTTTCTCAGGGAATGTCAGTTCAGATCTGGTGCCTGTTTCTGAGAAACAGTTTTATCTCCCACAATGCCACTTAGAAGAAGCAGGAGAACATTATTCCTTGAAAGCAAGATGACAGGTCTTCCCGTGGCTCATGTTAGCAGCACCCGCTGGGACCACGGGAGAGGCTGCAATGAACTGCTCGGGGGGTCTGTCCCAGCCCCTCGGTGGGGAGAGCTGTGAAACAGCTGCTGCCTTGGCCCTGCACAGCCTGTCCCTCTTCCCTCACGCCCCTCAGCATGGCCAGGGACCCCACCGTGCCCCACGTCCCCGGCTTCTCACTGTTAAACTGTTCCAACCTGTTCTAACCCTGACACCTTAAACCCCCGCTCTCTCATTTAACAAGACACTTTGCTGCAAGGAGCCTGACAGCCCCTTCATCCCAGCCCAAAGGGGTGAAGAATTGCTGACCCTGAGAGTAAAATGCCTAAAATCATTAGTGACTGTCTGGTGGCAGCCGATCACAAGCAAATTTCTGCTCAGTGATTAATTTTTTTATCACGCTAAATGGTTTCGCTGCTCACTTCAGGGGAGTTGATGAAATAAGAGAATTTGGTTCTTTTCTGAGTTATGTTCTTGAAAAGCAAATTTTTTGGCTCAAAGTGAAAGTTTAATTTAATTACAGAATTAAACTCCCTTGTACTGGAAGAAGCAGGGCTTCCCTAAAAGTGTCAGGAGAGCAGCCATGGCAGAGAAAACAGCCCCGTGGCTCCTGGGCTGCCAGTCCCAGAACCCAGCACCGAATAAAATGAAAACCCTGCAGCCTGTTCCTGCTCCTTCCTCATCAGCTTAATGTGACTGAACAAAGGAGTAAATAATCTGTTCCTCCATAGAAATCTCTGCAGAGGAAGACTTTAATTTCCTGGATAAATTACACCTTATAAATTGCTGCTCTTGGAAATAATGGTTTGGATGCTCCTCCAGCATTTCCAAGGTTGAAGAGAGCACATCAGCATGGAGCCCTGGCAGAAACCAGGAGAGGACACCAAATTCAGCACGTGGGGTCCAACCTGCGCCTGTGCCTCCCATCGCTCCTGTCCTCTGGGGCTGGTTAAAGATTTGCTTTCCTTTAAAGCACCCAGGCTCCTCATTTTCATATCAACAAACCTGATGACCTGAAAGCTTTCACTGCTCCACAGGCCAAGAAAGCTCTGCTCCTTCCAAAAACGCCTCAGAGCTACATAAAACCATCATCAGAAAAGGTGAAAAAAGTCACAAACAATTATTTATCGACTCATAGTTTAAGAAAATGTTTCCTCTCGCTAACAGAATAAAGGAGATCCAGGCTTTAATGCTATTGCTCCCACTCTTCAATCAATAACTTCCACAATAACTCAGCCTCGCTCACCCCAACCCACATTTCCAGCCTCATTTCTCAGCGCTTTTGATGAGCTCGGGAGAATAAAAGGATGCAGAATTACACCGACCATTTTATACACAAGTGACGTGAAAAATGCCTCAGCCCCTGGCACCCAGCTGCTCACTTAGTCGATAAATTCACCAGTGGTTTCTGCTTCGTGCCTGGGCCATACCACACCTGGAAAATGCTGTTTCCTTTGTCAGAGCAGGTGTGTGATGGGAGGCAGTGGATCCTGTCTGACAGGTTGAGGCACAAGCTGCTGGGCAGTGAAATCACGATGGTTTCAGCCACCCAGGTCCCAGCAGTGCATGGAGCCAGCACAGCTCCTGGGCTCAGTCTGAGCATAGTTGTGCTGGACAGGATCCTCATCCAGATGAGACAGCAATTTCTGACTCACCTGGCTGCAAATCAGCTCTGCAGGGGTGTGGTGAGAGCCTGACCCCACATGGCCCGGCTGGGAATGAGGCTCGTCACCCCTAAATGCCAACCCTGCTCCCGATTTCCTTCTCAATCTCATTTTCAAGTCCTTCACATTATGGCAGGTCCTTGACTCACAGTGACATTCACAGCTCTGAAGTGCTCCATCCCATCACACCTGCATACATTTTGGTGGTCTCAGGTGATCAGTGCTGGGGTTTACCAGCTTCTCTGATAACCAAGGGAATGCTGGGGAGGAACTCCCCTCCTTCCCCACTGCAAAACCCATCTCTGGAGCTCTGTCAGGGAGGTCACCAGGAAAAAACATGGAAGCCCATAATTAATCAGTCATTCCAACAATTGAGATTTTCTAAAACACAGGACTCTGATTCTGGAAGGTCTCAACCAGCTCCCAGGCCATGACACGGTCAGACCTCACTGCACCCTCTGAACAAAGTCCTTCATCACCTGAGCATCACTGCTGTGCTTTTGTCTTACCAAAAGCCACAACCCCTCCATCCTTATTAATATGATTAATAATTAGGGAAAAAGTGCACCTCAGCTTGGGATAAAATAAATATGTGAATATAAGACAGATCTAATAAACCTGGACAGAATTTATGATTTTCTAAGCCATCGCTTTGCCAGAGATAATGTTGCGCAGTAAAGCTGATTTGCTGGATGAGAACCATATAATTTATCCTGTCAGGGAACATAAGAAACCTTGTCTATGCAGGGAATGACTGATGGGCTCATGGAAACTGGCAGAGAAGCAAATAAAATAATTTTGTCTGTTAAAAATATCTAATTATCATGTCCTTGTTTATGACAACGCATGCGGGTGAGGACTGTGTCAATACCTACAACACAGATTTCTGGCTTATGCTGAAAACTTTCTTTTCATTTCAAAGTTTGAGAATTTTTAAAGCTAATAATTACAGCTGTGAGCTCTTTGCTCTGATGTAAGAGCTTGTCCCTGAGAACAGCTCCAGTACCTGAGCTGACACCACTTCCCTCATCCAGGTCTGCTGGGAACTTACTGTGGGAAAGCTCCAGTGAGCTCAGAATTAGCAAACCCCTCCGTGTTTCCTGCCCATGGGTGTGCCGGGTGGTCATGTGGGCGCCAGGGCTGGACCTGTCATGTCCCCAGGCTGGTCCCAGAAGAGCTGTGAGGAAGAGGGAGAGGAGAAGCAAACAGAAACACAGAAGCGGAAAAGCAATGAGCTGACGAGAAGAGCTGTAAAAATCAGTTTGTGGGAATTCTGGGAAGAGAAATAGAAAATACGCCTTAAAAGCCACTGCAGCTGAGAGCTGGAAAGGTCACAAGTTTGCATTTCCCTGAGCTGGAAGCCCTGCTAATCGCTATTTAACAGGGTTCACTGGTGAGGAATGGTTTCAGTGGCAGGGCTCGTTCCTCGCCGGGAAGCGCAGACCTGGGTTAATAACACCTTATTCTGCACAAAATTCCACTTCACTGGAGCATGTGCAAAAGGGACTTTGATTTCAATGAGGATTGATACCAGTCCTGCAAAGCAGGGCACCTAACCAGCCACAAACCGAGGCGTTTGTGCCCGAACTACCCAGCTGGATGCTAAACTGCAGTGTCTCACCAGGCTGATTAGTCCGCAATAATCTGAGGAAAAGAGCTGAGCTCCCCTGCTCTGCAGAGATTCACTGCCAGGTCGTAAAGCCTGCCTGCAGTTGGAGCCGCATGTGGGGGCTAATTGGCATCATTATACCTGATAAACTGCCGACAGCCACCACTGCTCAGCGCAGAGCCGCCCCCGCGGTCCAGGGGAGCAGCCGGAGCATCCTCCTCCCGGGTGAGGGGGTGGCTGGATGAGCCCCCCGGTATCTCCAAGGCCAGAACTCCTGGCTGGCCTGTCCCGAAGCTGTGGTGGGACACCCTAGACAGTCTCTGGCAAAGCCACACGCCCCACCAGCCAAGCAGGGTGACACTGGTGCTGGACCAGAGCGGGACCGCCCTGGGGGGAAGGGAGGTTGGTCCCAGGCAGGGCTGGGGGGGGGGGATCGTGCCGGCACAGCCCCAGCCTGGGGAGCAGCTCACCTGCCTCAGCACCACTGGCACACACCGGTGGGACAGCAGAGCCCAGAGTGGCACTGACCCCGGAGCACTGCTCTGAGGCTGCCCCAGAGCCCTCACTGCCAGCGCTGTGAGGAGCTGCGGCGCTATTTTTAGAATATGTGCAGGTTTTTTGGCATCTATTTTCTCTGTATCCCCTCTCTTCCTTTGACATCAAAGCAGAGGTGCTGTGCTGTCCTCACCCAGAGGTCCTGATGCAGGACCAGACGCCGCAGGAGCCGCGAGGTAAAATGCCAGAAGAGAAATTGAAAATAATAAACAGGTACAACAGTGTAATAAATAAAGGGGATTAAATTCGAGCAAAATCAGGTGACATTTATCTAGAGCATCTTCTTTGCAGATTACTCATGTAGAAAACGTGCCCACATCAGCACAGAGCTCAGTTTAGCTCCACGATTAGATAATACTCAGGCAAACGACTCTCATAATTCTGTGTTATGTGCTCCAGAGTGAATCCTGTTGCCTTCCAGAGACACTTCTGCACACAGCTGTGTGCAAGGACATAGAAATACCTGTGTCCCCACAAGTAGCTGGAGCCGATTGGTGTTTGGGGGGGGGCAGAAGAGGATGGGTGGGGGCACAGCTCAGAGTCACCTTCCCAGCCCCATTCTCTGAGCCCAGGTTATCTTATTCCAGTAAACACTCTTTAGGGTTCAGCCGATGCTGATTACTGAAGCATCACTTTCTGAATGAGTAATGCCACCTCCCATGGCATCAGCACCCATCCCATCAGTGCTGCCCACCACTGCCACCGCCTCACCGAGCATGTCCCAGACTCAGAGCTGACCTACTCCACTCGAGGTCAGGGTAGGACTTGCCCAGGAGAGCAGCCTTTCATTACATGATTGCAGAGTTTAATGAGGCCAGAGCATCATCAGGGTCTTCAAGCACCATCACGATGCTGAAAAATCCGGATAGTGCCTTAGCAGTAACATCACTGCATTATCACAGTCTGGCTCACAGCAAGGCATTCCGGGCTCTTCTTCTCAGGAACCTCTTTGCAAAGTGCACTTTGTGGTGACAAGGGCCATAGCTGCTTTATTTCCCCCCCTCCCCAGGCAGTTTTTGGCTCATGCCCTGTGTGGTTCTTTGTGTCATTTTTATAGTGACTTGTAACAGCCTCAGTGGAGGGTGTGGGATTTACAGCGAGAGACAGCCTGGCTTTTGTCAGAGCTGAAGTGGAAATGTTCCCATTGTTGAGACTTGTGTGGCATTTGGCTAAATAAAATCAGGCGGAGAATGGGAAAACACAGATATTCGCTTTGGATTAAATAATTATTTCTTCCTCAGAACATTGTTACTACTCAGCATATATATCCTCCCGTGGTGACTGTTGTGTGGAGACTTCAAACGCTGCTGTACATTCGGAGCCTCTGCTCAGGACACGCCACCCACGCTAAACAACAGGCACACCCTGGTTGGACATCCCTGTGTGCTTCCACACAGATACTGGTGACCCAGCAGCTGCCCCAGCACTCGGGGATCCCACCCTATCCAGGGTCCTACAGAACTCAGAGCTGCAGAAGGACCATGGCCAGCCTCCAACCTGCCCTTTGGCAGAGCAGCAGGAGCTGTGTGGGTACTTGCGTCCCCCTTTCTGCACTTCCACTGCCTGGGATGCTCCTGCTGGGCCAGACACTCACCTGGAAGCCACCAACTCATCCCTCTGGAATGCAGCACCAGCCCAGCTGGAGTCAACATACCCAGAACAAGGAGAAAGAAAATCCAATTAAAAGATCCACTTGCAGATGGACACTGAATCAGAGTTTCACAAATAAAAGCTCCATTTCCTCCTCCTGACCTGGCCGGGCCCCAGCTTAGCCATGACCCCTGAGGCAAAGGCACATCTTCCTTTTACCTTTCCTGGGCTGTCAATCTCCCCCTCATTAAAGCTGGTGTCGTATGTCAAAGGTGGCAGCTCCCTGCTACTAAATTCCACCCCTCAGAGCACACGTTCCCCACGCCAGTGCTTCATGTTCGTTAAGGTTCATTTTCAAAGTCACTGCAGCCCTTGCTCTCAGTAAGTGCAAATGCCAAGCTTTGCAAAAGACGAGGGGAAGGTGGGAGAGATACCACCATCATGCCCTCTTTAAAAATTGATAAAAATAAGATTAACAGATGCCTCTGGCTGTGAGACTCCATCGCTGGAGCATCGTGCCCGCGCTCAGCACATCTCCATGGCAACTCACGTATGTGGCCTGAATAGACGCGTCAGGAAATTTGGGGGTTGCCTGGACTTCTGGGGCGTTTTGGTCTGCTCAGACCCTGTCCCTGCAGCCGTGGCAGGAGGGAGGTGGGCAGGGGAAGTGGCTGTGCAGCCTTGGGGAGCAGCAGTGGGACCAGAGGCTTTCAAACACCACCATTTTCTGCTGCAGTTACCCAAGTAAATGAGATTTGAGGGCTCGGAAGCAAGGAGGTGTCTTGGGGAGAAGGTGGGTTTGTGGGCGGGACAGGGCAGGGACAAGTGGCACCGTGGCAAATCCCAGATGGAGACTCCAATTCAAGGCTGGGTAAGTGGGGCAGGACAATGAAAAGGAGCCAGGGAATCCAGTCCCTTCGGGCTCCACTGCAGTGCCAGGAGCTCACAGAGGTGTAGGTCCATTGAGGGCCCTCCCCATCCCACCTTTATCCTCCAACACATCCCACCAGAGCTGGGCAGACCCCTAATCTCCACCTGCACACAGCACAGCATGGATCCACCTGAGTGGAAATATTCCATTTGATGCTCCACATCCCCGTTTCAATGTTTCATCTCCTTCCCTCCTGCTGTTCCCTGCAGCTGGATCAGCCCCCCATTCCCCCCACCTTTACCACCCCTCCACCAGCCCCTTCCTTTGGCCTCGGCCCTTTCTTTGAGCTGCCTTTACCTCACACCAGAAACCCACCGAGGCACCACGCATACAGGTGGGTTCCCTGCCCTGAGCCCTCTGTCCCCAGCTCTGTCCCCAGCAGTGATTTCTCTCCACCTCCTTTTTCTGAGGGTGCTGTAACTGCAGACCTATAGCACAAGTGCAACAGCTTCTCTTTGGAGAGGTCTTTAGGATCCAGCTATTGAAGCAGGAATACTGGAAATCAGAGCCATTTAATTCTCAGGAAATTTTAAGTGCAAGACCAAAAAAAACCAAACAACAGACCAAAGCTGTGGGAACGCTTCCCAAATTGCCCTCCCAGCTCAAACCAAGATTATTTACTTCAGCCCAGCCTCGTCCAGCACTATTTCCTTTGTTTAACATTCACCTCTGTCCAAACTGCCCATTCCTCTGGAGGCTTTACCTTCCTTTTGCTGATGACTCAGGTTCAGCTCAGGCAGGTGCTAACGAGCCCAGATCCCTCCTTTCACCCACGAGAGCTCAGAGTTCAGTCATTGACAGTGACCAAAGAGCAACGCTGGAGCTGAACAGTCAAGTTAATTCTGTTACATAGAACAACATTGATTTGTTGTCGCAAAGCATTTGTTACCCAAACGGCCTTTCCAGCTGAAAGGGAAGGATGGAAAAACCCTGCTGAAGTTTAAAGTTCTTGCAAATTAGCCAAACTTTGGTTTACAACCAAGTGCATGTTTTCCAGCAGGGAGGGAGATGGAAGCTGCTGGTGGCAGCACATTTCCCCCTATAATGATGCATCTTTCGGAGAAGATCAGCACAGCGAAGTTAGTTGTTCTCACACTAGGTGTTGTTTTCTCTTCCCTCTCTTGCAAAGCAAAAGTGGCTACCTGTCCATCCAGGCCCTGCCCTGATGCCACTGTGATGCCACTGGCTGTCCCAGCAGCCCTGACCATCCACTGGGAAGGATTCCCTGAATACCCTCTCCCCTTCCCAACAGTGTGCACAGTGACTGACAGCAGGGAAAACTTCAAGCTAAGCCCTAAAGGGGTTGTCCCATGGCCAGTCTGGGCTGGGCGAGGGGCTCAGGTCCCACCCCAGGGCATGGACCGTGGGGGCCTCCTCAGGAGAGAGGGAACTGCTTTCTCCCTCCGGGCCCTGCAATCCCCTGTGTTCTGCAGAGAAGTTACTTTTGCTTCGAAGTTACATTTATTTAAATGTAAAATCCTCAGCTTAAATTGCAGGAGGTTTTGTGATATTTAATATCCAAAGCTAGGAAAGGTCATGTCTGTCTGAAAATAAAATGAGGTTTAATCTGGAGATTGTGTGTGGCAGGTTTTTTTTATGAAAATTTGGTTTAGAAATAGATCTTAAATCCATAAGGTCACCAAGAGGAAGGTTTTTCTTTCTCAGAGATTTATCACTCCCATATCTCAGATGAGCAAAGGATAATTCAAAGAGGAAAACAAAATCCCGTGCCTTCTCTTCTCTTTATTTCTGCACCTGCACCCAGAACGCTTCCTTTTACATCCATTTGTCACACTCCTCCTCTCCTGTTTATTTGAATATCTGTGTTTAAGGTGTACCAAATATGATAGTTTTGCTGCATTCCTGCAGGATTTTAACACTATTTGTCAGTACCTTCACATTGAGTTCATGACAGGGCATACCACAAAGCAATCTTAAGAGTATCCAAACAGATTTTTTTCTAAACCCCCAATCGCTAAACTTCATTCTTCGTCCTTAATAGCACCCTCAATTCTCCTGTCTCCTGTCCCTGTCCAGAGGATCTGTGTTCAGCAAGAGCACGTTCTGGACATGGCTATGGCATGGACACACCTCCATAGCTCTTTTCCCAGGTCCAGGTTCCTCTGCCTGCACATGAGCTGCATTCCCCTCAAACTCTTCTTGCATCACAGACTAACAGAGGGTTCTGTGTATGGAATCATTGATGTTCTTGGCATCAGAGCCAGGGGGATCACAGGCTACATCACAGTGACGGCCCCCTGCTTGTGCATGTGGCCCTTGAGTAACAGCGCAGTGTGGGATCAGATGCCAACCCCTGTCACGCTGCTGGTGAGTTGTGTCGTGCTTTAACACCATCACTCTGCCATCCTCGTGGCTACACGGAGCAGACTCAAGGCTGTCACTTCCCTCACCCACCTTACACGGACTGAGAACACAACTGAGGAGAGGCACAGATTGGGGCGTGTGGCTCTTGGTCTGTCAGAGGTATCTCACCAGCCCAAGGGGCTGCTCTGTGCCCCCCCCAGGAGCTCAGAGCACCATGACAGAGCACGGCAGGACCACAGTTGGTGCCAGCAGCCACCTGACCTCACAGCCCCAGCCTGGGGTCCCCAAAGGGCAGGCTGCCTGGTCAGATCATCCCCCTGGGCTGTGCTGAGCCATCGGTTGTCCCAACAGTTCTGTGCATGTGCAGCCTCTGACCCATTAAAAAGCACTTGGAAAAAAAACCCCGCTCTGACCAAATCTGTGCGTCTGCAGCAGTTTCTGGGGCTTTCTCTGTCTCCTTTCTCACAGAGCTTCCCCTCCACAGCCACGGCGCCTTTCAGCTGTGAGAGGCAGGTACACACATCTGCTCAAACAACTGAGCAGTTTACCAAACCTTTTACTGGTATTTCTGTCATTCTGTTTGATCTTGTTAAGAATCAAAGAAAGCAATTACAGCCTTAATCTTGTTCTATAAAACTGTAGCTACAGATAAAACCACCACGGGTAACACATACCAGAGCACGAACACAAACAAGAGAGTAAAAATGACAAGTGATCTTTGATGCCTGACTCGAAACACATAGAAAGGAGCTTCAGAACTCCCAGGAATTTCAGATCCCTCTAAGACAGCTCGAGTGCAAGCTGCAAACTCACGGGCTTTTTTTTTCTGGCACTTGTGTACTAAGAACAGAAAGTAACAGCAAGGCCTGAAGATAAGGTTTCCTTCTAATTCTAGATACACTTACTGATACGACTGCAGACCTGTGAGATTTTAGGGCCCAAAGGGGAAGGAAAACAGAAGGAAAGCAAAAGCCAAGAAAGGAATTTCTGCTTCATAAGTACAGGGAAGTGATGCAGCTCAAGGAGTTATGTGCACAGCATTTCATTTGGTGAAAAAATACTGTTCTCACTTTGGGAGAAATTCAGCAGAAGCGCTGTCTATGACTTAAAAATCTCATTTTAGCACCACAAGGCCTATTCCAGTCCCATGGCAGAACTTGTTTGGCATCTATACCTTGTGTGTTGTCTTTTTGTGCTTGTGTGAAGTCGCTCCTGACACAGTCCCAGTGGGAAGCCAGGTGAGCAGTACCAATGATATTTACTTTTCACTAAGCACCTGAATCCTTGCAAAAAATATCTACTTTAAGACAAGAATTACTGCAAAATAGGAATTCATTTCTCCAGGTGATTCCACACACCCAGCATTCTGGAGCTCTGATGGGAAGAGCAGCACTACATGGGGAGGGACTAAGCCAAGCCCAGGCAGCCCTTTGGGTGGCCTTGGCTGCTGTGTCAAAGTCCCTGCTGGGTTTACAGCGGGGGCAGAAAGCCCTGGTTTGACTATTACGGTGCAGGGGAGGCAGGGACAGGTGTCCCCCTTAAAAAAACAACCAATGCACATAGTTTAAACCCATTCCTGTTCAGAAAGGGATCATGCATAATTCAGTGATAATGGAGGCTACACAGAGACCTTAAAACCCAACGTGCTCAGCCCTTAATCTCAGAAATAACCAAGGGGTTGTTCTCTTCCAAGAGCCACCAGCTGGAAAGCCTTCGCCATGGGGAGTCGGGAGTACACGTGGACCAAGTCCAGGGAAAATCTTGGAAACATGAGGGACTTCAGCACGTCCCCCATCATCTCCATGTCCCTGGGACTGCAGGGACTCAGGTCTGGCAGCATCATATCCAGCTCAGCTACTGCAATGCCATCCCCATCTCTGGAGCACCTGGCAGAGCATCTGCTTTCCCCCTCCAGCCCCACAGCTCACTGCCACCCCCTGGTCCCCTCTCCTCCTGGCCACTCCTGGATCCCGTGGGGCAGAGGATGGACAGTGAGAGGACCCTGTCACACTGCTGAGCCCAGCAGGCCAGGAAAGCATTAAAATCGGCATTTGGAGAGGAAATGTGACACCTGGTTATTACACGACGTAATGGAATCAGCCAAGTGGTAAATGTAGCTTTTGAATAGGTTTTGTGCTCCCCATTAGCTCATCTGATGCTGATTAGTTCTGACGGCGAAAGGGCTGGTCTGCAGCTTTCCTGGTGAGGCTGCTCCTGTGCCTGCTCCTGGGGAAGCTGTGGGACAACTGAGGAGCCAAGCGGGACCCACCTGTTCCCACTGCAACATCCTGCATCTATCCTTGGGACCCACGGCAGGTCCAGCACCCCAAATTCAGCCAGAGGTTGTGGCGCTCTCAGGATAGCAGGCACTAAAAGGGAGCAGCAGCAAAATGCAGACGCAGTACAAGGGAAACTTCTGGAATTGTGTGATTTCAGGCACCTGCCAATGCCTGGGAACAGCAAACACCCCCAGCACTGGCTCTAGGAACTCCAGCCACCCATTGCAAGGGGTTAGTCTCAAATTAGCAGCGGTTTCACTTAAACAACTAAATATTATTCTCACTATTTACAAAACACAAACAGGTGGGAAGGGAAGGAAAACACTCAACAGGCACTGGGCAGCCTCTTAGAGTCTCTCCCTTCCCACACCCCTCCCTGGGTGGTTCTGCTCCTCACTCCCTTCCTGGCAGAGCCTGATTGACCCCGGTGCTTGTCCCATCTCCCAGGAGCCCCCAGAGCATGGACTGGAGACAATCCTGCCTGCTGGGCAACCCGGACTCATCTGTTCTCCTTAAAGCAAAACAAAAACAAATGATACATTCTGGAAGGCTCATCTGTACCTGCGCTTTCTCCTTAACAATCTGGGTTTAGGTGGGATTTCTCCTCCCCTGTGTGTTCAGCTTGTCACAGCGGACCAGGGCACCCTCCCTTGCTCCTCCTCCAAGAGGGATCAGCCAGTCCTAAACTCAGAGCTCTGGGATTTAGGGAGAGAAAAAGGACACCGAGGTCTTCTGCCGCTGATTCTGCTATCGGCACACTCGTGAGCCCTGTCACAGGTTTATCTACTGCTGTTACTCTGCTTTTTTTTCCCCAGCCAGACAGGGTTTGTGAAAGGTTTTATCTCCATCCACAGTTTCTAATAAGAACAGAGCTCAGATTTCCTCACTGGTTTGCTCTGCCCTCCAAGCTTGCCAGCACTTCTCATATTTTCGGAGTGATGCAGCAACTGCTTTTATTCTTTTCACTTGCAGTCAGCGCTCTCATGTTTTCCCAGGATAAAGCTTATTAAAAATGCATAGAGAATAGAGGCTTATGGAGAAAAAAAATGCAAAGAAAAAAAAAATTCTAGTTAATTGGAATTTGGAAAGAGTTGTGGTATCACAGGTTTAAAATCCAACCCAGATTTCTAAACCCAAGCTGGTTCCATTTGCTTTGGCCCAAAACCTGTTTTTAAGAAAAGCGTTTAATGAAAGTGTTAAAGGAAACATCAAGTCTGAGTTTCTTAAAATTCTGCAGTAAAGATGTTTGAAATGAAAAAGCCGTTTTGACTCAACTTGTCTGACTTCCAGCCTCAATGGTCTTGAGATAAACCTTTACTTTCCGTTTCCAGTGCAGGAGCAGGTTTGTTCCTTCCCTGGAAAGGAGAATCCCCAAGTGACAGCAACAGCAAGCTTGTTATTTCCTTTACTTCATAAACAGTCCATTGTTTCTCAGTAAGATTAAGCAAAAGCCAATATTTTAATTGTGCTGGAAGGCCTTTCACAAACAACCGTAAAAATTCTCAAATTTATTTCCTTTTAAAATGAGAACAGTTATTCAGAGTAAGTAAAAGCCCCCTTTACCTAGCAGGGGGCTGAGCACAGAAATTGCATTTTTAGGAGAGCAGCTCCTGCTCTTTATGCAAGCACTGATGTATGGCTGAGGCACTGGGAATTTCCATTTTCTGCTTCTGAACTTCCAAGCCTAAAATCTTCCCGTTCAATCCACTATGAGGCACTGCCCTAAGGGTGGGAACTGGATTCTTAACCAGTTACTGAAACAGCAGCTCAGAGAAACAAGCTGAGCTGCCACTGGGCACTGCACAGCTCAGCCCTCGGTGCCAGCTGTGCACACACCGGGCACCCCAAGCAGCAATCCCACGTTCACTGGAAAGCCTCTGGCTGGAACAAAGCGATTTGCCAGTCTCTCACTTGAGAGGCTCGAAAAGAATAAGGAAAAATATCAAACAGTCCATCGGTTTTAGTTTCATTGTCTCTATAAACCATCTCTATCAAAGCTCTGCAAACAATAAAACCCCAACTTGAGAGATGTGCTGCACTTTTTAACTCTTGCTTACACAGAACAGAAAGCAACACACAGCATTTATTACTTCCAGATTTACCCCCTGAGCATCAAGCCCATCTCTGTGCTGACAGAGGATCCTCTTTACTTCTACTGCAAATATCACTTATTTTCCTTATTTTCTGTGTTGGAGTTTCAAGTGTTCCCCCTAATTCATCCCATTTGTGCACAACAATTCCTATTCCCAACTGCACTTAGCAACACCCTTTGAGAATGAGAAAGCACAAACCACCGTGTATTCTCCAGAGCAAGTTTTTACACAGGAATATTTGGATCTCGTGAAGTACCAGTTGATAAAACCCAGCCTAAATGTGCCAACACAGCAAATCCGGAGCGGTGCTTATAGAAGCTGGAAACGCAACGTTCCTGTGAGGAACGCTGGGTTTTGCTGAGCAGCTCCGTTCCTTCTGGCTGCTTCTAGAAACCCAAATTTTAAAGTGACTATTCCAGCAGCTTGTAGCTCTGCACAAAAGAAATGAGAAGGACTATTCCAGGCAGCGTGGCAGCCGGGAAACAATGACATCCCAGGGAACAAACCCAGATTCTTCTTCACAGGCATGAGCCGAACTGCCTGAAGGGTCTCATGCAATCAATAAAATATCACTGCAGATGGATCCAAGCTGGAGCCTCCTTTCCTTTGCTCCGAGTTCAGGTGATGTTTCCCTGTAGAGGCTGTCACCAGGGTCCTGCTGCTGTGGATCCCAGATGCTGCCTGGCCCTCTTGCTGCTCCAATCCTCCCGTGCTCGCTCTGCCTTGGGGCGGTTTTTTCACACAGGCTCTTTTAAGCCTCCCTTAAAACCCAAACACTGCCAGGGCGCTGACACTGGAGGTGGAGGTGTATTTGTGATGGTTCTGGGCTGTGCCCCAAAGGAGTCAGGAAGGACGGTGGAAATTTGGCAGCATGTGGCTGTGGATGGAGCTGCCCAGCTCGGCACCAGCAGCCCCGTGACATCCCCCTGCGACATCCCAGCTGTGCAGCAGCTGCCAAGCCCCAACAATCCCTGCACACAAGAAACACCAGCAGGTGCCAAGCCTGAATTATTAACCAGGGAGCCCTTTCATCCTGGGATTTCTTCACTTTCTCACAGTCAAACAATAAATAAAATGCTCCCTTGGTTCCACGTGAGCTTCAGAAGCTGGGAAGCTCTGCCCTGGACCTCCAGGAGGTGCCAGGCTCTTCCAAAGGGATCGGCTCCTCTGCCACATTGCCAGCAGCTCTTCTCCCTCCTCCTGGGACAGAAAAGGCAATCTGGGGCCAAACAGCTCTACCTTTGAATAAAGCTCCATCCAGCTGCCAAATCCCAGGCTTTCTCCAAGGAAAAAAACACCGACCGAGTCTCTACTCTGACAAAATCCTCCTTTCCCAGTGTGTTTGTGTTAACCCCAAATCAGGCCCATTTCCTGTAATGTGGTAGCAGTCACAATGATATGGCATATTTGGCTGAGCCTTTACGGTCTCAAAATCTGGAATTGAAAAGTTCTGGTTCCCACAGCAACCACAGGTAGCAATTACCCTGGTTCTGGAAATTTCTAGAATAGAAGGAATATTTGCTTTCTGCAGCCCACTGCTAAGTGCACAGCAAAGGATGTCTCTGTGCATCAAAATGAATTTATTTTTCTATTGCTGTGTTTGTAGCTCTGTTTACACCTTAGAAATCTTTTCTATATCAACATTTTTGGACAGTTTTTTATACCTGCTACAGAATACAGAACCTCCTAAAACACATCACGCTTAATTTATTTCCACTTAGCTCCAGTCATTGCAACAAATGCAATTCATTGCACTTGCTGCATCACGTTTTCCCTCTGTATATCACATATAATGAATATCACCACAATAAAATTCATAGTTTGTGACACTCCTGATTAATACCAGCTTCTCACAGAGAAGAAAGATTACTGCAGCCATTATGAATTTATACAGATCTTGCTTTTCCCATTAGAAGACATGCAGTAATGTTGTCTGCTTCAAGAAAGGGAAGACCCTTTCTCGCCTGCTGATGGAATGAGGAGAGGAACCCAGAGCACAAGCCCATGTTTGCCCTTTCCCGTGCAGTTGGATAAGTGGCCATTGGTATTTTTAGCAGATTAACACACTTTTAATGCCATGATCTCAACAAAGAAGGAGAGTAGGACCAGTGTAGTGTTTCTTTTGGGATTTTTAAGGACCTGCACAGCTCCCTGAATTCCCCCCAGAATATTACTGTGATTAACAGACCGCTGGCTTGCCGGGAGTTTAGTGGTTTATTTTTTCTTTAATTATCCAACCTCTCCTAATTAGCTGTCCTTTATCTCCAGGACCTGATCTCCTGAATGCAGAGCAGGAAGTGCTGAGCAGAGACCGTGCTGCTCCCTGGCCCCATTTGGGAGCTGCTCTTTCACTTAGAGAAGTTCAGTGATGCTGAACTGCCCAGAAAACTCACTGTCACCTCCACCTCCATCGTGGTGACACACTCGCTCTAGGCTGCAAATTGCCTTTGGTTCCTCCCTCCCTGGCCTGCAGCACTGTCCAAATTACAAGGAAAATTACAAAAATTGAAGCCTGATTTCTAAACTACTTTTGCCTTATGTCTGCTACCAGGACTCCCATCACCAGCCCGTGCTTACAGATGTTGTGTCCATCAGAGTCTGGACATGGCACCTCAGCCCTCAACAGCCCTGGTTCTCACTGCCAGACCCCAAACCAAGAGCTTGGAGCAGCTCTTTCTCCAAGCTCAGCCTGGTGGGAGAGAAGGGATAATTTCTGCCTCCCACACAGCAGCCAGCCTACGTCTAGCACGTATCAGTGTTGCAAACTGTCCCGATCGCTTTAGTGCGTTCATGATGTACTCGGTCCTCTCGGAGCCAAGATGCAGCACTTGATTTAAATTTTTGCTGTCAGATCTGATTAAAAATTAAGTTGAACACAGTTGTATGAAAACTAAATTAACATTCTTTCTGAGTAGCACCATGTAATTTAGTGCAACAACTCATACAATTGAGTCATGCAACTACTAATATATGTCTAGAGGAGCTGAGGGCTGGGAGCAGGCAGGGACACAGCCCTGGTTTTGCTCTCTGAAGGAGTTTGGGCAAAAGAACGGACATGACCAGGGGAGCTCACCAGCATTTCAGTACTCCAAACAGAGGAAATAAACAGGATATTGGAATTCCACAGGGTGGAGTTTCCAGGAGGCAGTTCTCATTGGGCACTCCCTCCTTACAAGATGGGTGGAAATTTCCATCCTTACTTTTAATTTAGGATTTTTGGAGAACACTCCCAGAGTCAGCTTTTGGAAAGGAGGGCTGGACTTTGCTGTTTGTTTTTAACACAGCTCAGCCCTGTGGTGCCTGGCAACCCCCATCCCTGTGACCCTCCACTGTGGCGGCCAGAACACACCACATGCACCTTGGGACAGCAATAATTTAACAACTCATTCCCTAAGTGGTGCTTTAATCTTCTCAGCTCCCGTATCCAAGAAACAGCCAAGAGGATCCATGATCCAAGGAAAGAGAGAGGAGGAACAACCTGTTTTCTGCCCAGTGCTGTGCAGCTACAGGGGCTGCACTTACCCACTCACAGGCAGGTCCCTCGTCTGCACCCACGACCCCGCCAGGTGAGGGGACATCAATCACACAGGTGTTACAGGTCACACAGAGAGTGCCCAAGGCCACGCAGAATCAGTGATGGAGCCAGAGGACAAGCTCAATACTCTTCATCCCAACCTCATAACCATAAAATCATTGCAGCTTCATGTCAAGACACAGTTACAGACATCCATTGAGAAACATGTCCCCTCTGCAGAAGCTGAGCAGTTCAGGACAGTTTCCATTTCGCTGCAGCTTTCACACCGAATGGAGACAGCTCAGACACTGGGATTTCAATTCAAGGGCCATTTAGGGTTGAAAAATAGAGACAGGTATATACACAAAATGGGAGCATTTCACAAAAACTCTGTCTCCCGCTCACTCTCCAAGAATTATTGTCCCTTATTATCCAGCGACAAAGGGAGGATTCACTGCCTTGCCAAGGTGAGCGCGATCAGTCCTCCTGTCATTCTGCAAAATGGAAGAGGAAAATAACATTGACCCGAAGCCTGAGCTGCGAGGCCGAGGGTGCCATGAAACGCTGGATCCCTTTTGTGTGCCGATCCCCATCCCTCCTGCAGCAGAATCACGCCGGGGAGCAGGGAATGCGCAGTGCGGCGATGCCCTGGCACCAAACTCCGGGTGTGAGACTCACGCGGGCAGGACAGGATGAGTCACTCTGTGACAGGGACTCTGCTCGATGTGGCAGCAATTCTTTTGCCATTAGCAGCGTTCTGCAAATGTCATTCAAACTGCCCATCATTTTCTGCAGGTATTTTTGGCTCTGAGAGCGCTGAGGTTCACTGTATAACCCACTCATCCTCTCAGCTCCGCAGCTATTTATACCCACACCCATGCAGGGAGGGAGAGGCTGGCTGTGCAGTCAGCCAAGGGCCCGGTGGCCCCTGGTCAGCAGGATGCCCCTTGCTGCCTTCTACTTACTTTCACAGACTTGCTATGAAGCAGCTTAATGTCAGAAATCCAGAGCTGTAAGTCTGGGCCAGGCAGCCTTGCTTTGATGCAGCCAGATGAGACAGAGATTCAGGAATGGATTTGGGAGTACTTGATCTCACTGTCCTGTCTCCCCCCCCTTGCAGTGCAGCTCTGAGGGCAGCCAGGCAGGAGCTGTTGGTCCAGCCAGCCCAACTCCTCCCTCCTTCCAGCTGGAGACGGGAAGGAGATGCTTCCCATTGGGAAGTTTCAGGTCATGCTCTGCTGCCCCATCCATTTCTGCCCCACAGAAGGGAACCAGGTCCTGCCCCAGCAAATGCAGCCTCACGGCGCTGTGATAGCAGGTCCAAAATGCTCCCGGGCACCAACACACCTTATCTGAGGCCAATGTGAGAGTTGCACCTGCACAGCTGCAGACTCAGCCACAAGCACCGGCAGTGTCGCTGGTTTCTCTACAGCCACGGAGCCAGATGAGGATCACGTCGATGGCACCAAGGGGTGTGCATGGCCCCTCTCCCTCCCCATGCTCCCCAGGCAGCCCACACACAGCACAGAGACCTCAGGGGAGGAAATCACACCACAGGCAATGCCTGGGAGCAGCTGTTCTGTGCTCAAGTGCCCATCAGAGATCACGATTGCCACACAGGTAAGTTATTACAGGTGCCAGCAACATCTTTATGCCTCTACTGAAGGGCACTGTGAGATCCTACAGCGCTAACACACCACAGAGACAAAGCAGAAGTGAACCAGTTTTGGAATCATGACCCGAAGCCTCAGCACAGCGTTCAGCACCCTCACAGGATTGCTAAACAGGAGAACAGGCACAGAGATGGTAAAACTGCACATTTCTTCCCATGCAGCAGCCACACAGGGCTTTTAGGTCTATTTTTGATCTAACTGGAGCCACCTATAATGAGAAATAAACTAGAAAACACTGCCATGGGCCACTCCTGTGCTACTTCGGCTCCTAGAAGTGCCATGGCCAGAGGAGCAGCTCAGACTGGGAGCTGCACCTTGTTGCTGGGAGCCCTTGGAGGAGCAGACACTGGCTATCCTGCCATATCACCCCTCCGTGTGCAGCCAGCCAGCAGAGCTGCACGACTCTCTAAGTGCCTTATTAGGTTTTATTAATTCTTTTCTAGAAGGTGCTGCCAAAATAGGTGTCGGGCAATTATCTGCAGGCAGAGCTGCCACCCGGAATCAACATCTGCAGAAAAACCTATCGAAGGAGCTCTCCTCCCTCTGGGAACATTCAGTCAGGAGGATTTACAGCAAATGAAGGGAAACCAGTGAGGACTGCAGCACGAGGGGCAGAGCCAGAGCTCTGTGCTCACAGCAAAGCAGTTTATCGGGGGCAGGGAGGGGGTTTCATTACCCCCCTTCATCAACAGCCCCCAGCCCCAGCAATTGCATCCCTGTGCACTGGAGTAGAGTGGGGAGGTCGGAATTACAGTGCTACACCCCTAAACCTGTAAAAGCAAACTTACTGTCTCTTCTTTCTCTGCAGTTGGGGTTTAAATGGGCATTTCTGCAAAGCAAGGCCGAGATGGGACACAGGCCTGCTGGTTGTTCACCTGCTAAAGAAAATACTCCACAGTGAATGCTTTCTACCTGTCAGCTCCAATTCTGACCCGGCTTCTCCCCTATCCACAGGCTGTGAGGTTTCCGGATGAGAGGTGGCAGATTCTGTCTCCAGAAGCACGGAAGATAATTTGGCTGGACTGGCCCTTCAAGATCTGTCTCTGGACCCAGAAAGCAGCACCTGAGCAGGACTCTATCCCTTCAATGCTGCAGTCACAGTCTGCAGCAATCTCCCACCCCTTCCAATGCTGGAAATCACCTCGGAGGGCTCACACATGCTGTGAGAGGGGGATGCTCAGGGGGTCACGAGCTGGGGAACACTGTTCCAGGGGCTGCAGCCTCAGCAGCAGTCTCACCTTATCCAGGGGAGAATTCCCATTGTGTGAACCCGAGGAGCAGAACAGCTCATCCCGCTGTAACAGGCATTATTCATTCATTGCTTAGCAGAGATGCTCAAATTCTTCATCCCTAAAATTAAAGCCTGGCTCTTTGAATCCTGCTCAAGGTGTCTCACCCCATCTCCCTTTGCTCCCTGCGGTGTCTCAGCTCCAGAATTCACGTGCTGAACAGTTTTGCCTTAGGTCTTTAATAAGAGGAGTTTTGCCATTGCTTATTATCACTAAAATTAAATGTCACCTTGGGTTTTCCTCGCTCGCTTTAGCGCACTCTGCTGCTGTCTCCTCCATCTGTAAAGGGAAACTTTATGGCTCTTTGCGCTCAGCTTCTTAAAAATTGCATGCAAAGAGAAAAATATCTCCATTTCTTTCTTTCTTTTTTTTTTGGTTAATATGCAGAAATAGTTTGTGTTGCACTTTCACTGCACAGTGACCTTCTGGGAGAACGGTACAACTGTTCAGGCTGATGCAAAGGAGGTTTTACAGTGGTGAGATAAATATTCGGGGAAACAAAGATTCTCTGTTGATTTCTCACACCTCGGGGGTTTCACTCCACTGCCTTGTAAATGAAGATTGTGCTAACCTATAATACACTTCGTCCTGACCTGCTTTT
This sequence comes from Acropternis orthonyx, assembly GCA_035583155.1. Taxonomy (NCBI): domain Eukaryota; kingdom Metazoa; phylum Chordata; class Aves; order Passeriformes; family Rhinocryptidae; genus Acropternis; species Acropternis orthonyx. Next base: position 2,882,074 of record JAWWEU010000062.1, read on the forward strand.
ACTGCCTCAAACCCAAAATTTAGGACATGTTTATCAGCAGTTGGTGGGGCAGAGGGATCCCAGAGATATCAGCTGAGGTCTGTAAGGATACAGGGATGTTGCCAGACAAGCATTTCAGAATGAGGAAATTTAAGTCCAAATTCCTTGACAGTTTTCCAGTGAAATGTCTCACCCACAAATCTGTTGAATTAACCATCCTGACATTCCTCTTCTCTGCTGGGGCAAGAAAAGCTGCTAAATAACAGCCCTGCTCTTGCTTAAATCCAAGGACACTCCAGGGAGAAAACCAAGCCTAAACTTCAAAACATGGAAGGAATGCAGAGAATCCTAGTATCCATAACCCAACACAAAATTAATTCTTTTGTTCTACTCATGGGTTTCTCTGTCAAACCCAAAGTGACACAACTTTGAATGATGTAACATGGACTTTCCATAGATCCTGCCAGGATATCCCTCTTTCATCTCTAGAACCATTTCCACAACTTCAACAGAAATATTAAAAAATTGAGCCAAATCTCACTCCTGGCACTGCTGTTTGCAGCAGAAGAAGAGGATGTATGGAGACAGTAAAAGGTGTCATGTGCAGAGTGACATTTCCCACTCTCTTCGCTTCCAGCTCTGGTAGAGTGTCAGGAATTTGCTGCTCAGTTGGGTTATCTGCCACCCAAGGACTATTCCCTATTCCTTCCCACTCACGCCCCTCACTCTACAGCATCCAGTAGCAAAACTCTCCACGCTCTGAAAACAAGCATTTCCCTCTGTTCTACACCATCTGCCCAGCGATATCCACGGGTCCCTCCTCATGGGAGAGCACCAAATCCAAATCCTCTGCACTAGGAAACTCTGCATAGGGTACTGCTGCTCCCACTCCCCTTCCTGAAAGCTCAGGGGCTACACCCAGCACTTATTTACAGGCTCTCCAAAATCCACCCTCAGATTTTCAGGCTGGTTCCAGGCAGGATCCCCAGACAGCCTTCCCTGTGCCTGGGACCAGGCCTGCCTTTAAACTATTCTCCAATGGATCCTTTCATCCTGAGAGAACACAGCTCCTTTCCCCTGGAATAACTGGGATACTTTTGAAGTTGTTTTGCCAGCATCCAGATCAAGCTGGGCTCGGTTTTAATGACATCCTCGTGCTCCTCTTACACAGCTACAAAGATTGTTTTGATTCTTCAAGAATATTTGACTCACTAGTCAAAGTACTAGAAATTGAATAAAAACTACCCTTGAATAGAGAAATCACTTATTAACATGAACTTGTTCTGTAGGATACAATCTGGCCTGACTTCCCAATTAGCTCTGACACTGGAGTCTGCTCTTGGAGCCAACTGTGCGAGACACGGGGCTATTAATTAACTGCTGCAGTTTCCTCCAGCTTTTGCCAGCTCCTAAATTGATTTTTCCCTCAGTGACAGGGTGTGTGTCTAGAACAAGGGCATGAGGAACATTCCCCCCCCTCCCCAGCGCCAAATTCATCCCCACAGTCCAGCGTTGTCATGGAACAGGGTTGGGAACACCCTGCCCATGGACCATCCTCCAGCTCGGGGCTGTTGGGAGTTACCTGAATGCAAAGCCCAAGGAGCTGGTGTCAGGTGGGCAAATTTTCCTAAAACAGAGGCCCAGAGGTGCAGCACCTCAATCCCACAGACCTGCAGCTGTTTCCAGCCTGGTGCAGCCATCAACGGGAGGTGGAGAACAGAGAACATCCCATCACTACTGCAGCTCTGCGCTGCCAAGCCAGCCTGTCTCATGCTATTTTTTATTATTATTATTATTATTGCTGAGATGCAGATGAATTAGTTCTCTCGGGGCTTTGCACAATTTTTTTTTTTATTTTGCTAAGCTGCATTTTCTTTTCCAGAAACCTTATTTTGATGTAAATCTTGTAAACAGGGGACTGGTTCGTTCAAATGCTGAGCACAAAAGCTCTTCCAAAGAAGTAGATCAAAAGTCTGCAGTTGGCTTAATGAAAGACAGACTGACAATTAGGCTGGGCAGGACTGCACGGATGGGGATGGGGAGGGAGGGGAAACGACTGATTTAAGGGTTTAGAAATTGCCTGGGAGCACATGGAGAGGTGCAAAACAGCGAGAAAGGGTGTGGGGGGTGAACCTTTCTTTATTTTTGCTGCTCTAAATACCCTCTATGTAAAATGCCCATTGTTAAGGCTCATACAAAGCAGCTGCGCAGATGCTAAGTGCCGAGGCAGATAGAAAATTGAACAAAATTGAAAATATTGAACCATTTAGAAAAATGGTTCAATATTTAAAGTGTTCTCTTTCAATCAGGTGTGCCCATTTTGCTTTCTTTTCAAGTTGTTGCCATTCCTGAAATGACTACCAGGGGATAATTGCGGTACTTCTCACAAATGAAGTAGAGAAGACACAAGAAAAGCAGTCAAGCTGTCAATATCATGGCCAGAACGCACAGACATTGTCTTGCCCTGACACCAAAGGCATCGATCCTCCCTCTGCTGCCACAAACAACTGAAAAGAGGAATGGGAGGATGAGGAGGGGCTCGCTCTGGGAGAGGCTGAGCTCTGCACTGGCTGAGGCGCAAGAGAACACTTTTGGCTGCGGTTTCATTGTCTCTGAAAGTTCTTTTTGCTTCATTTTGAGGAATTCTACCATACAAATGGGATAAAAAAAAAGAAAAATAAATAGCTGCATAGGACCAGAGGGCAGGTAAAGCCCAGCTCGTCACCACTGGATCCCATCCTGCAGAAACTCAGGAATGAATTAGTAGCAGTGCCCTTGATGTTCCACCAGGACCTGCACAGTCACCACGGCTCACACTGTGGCCTGGAGGAAGTTCCTGGTGTGGGAATAAACTCACCACCACGAGTGTGTTCTGGGAGCTCCTGAATTAAGAAAGACTGCCATGATATTAGTAACGAGAGTAAATTAAGCACGGGAGTGTAGGAAAAGTGACACGAGATCGTGTCGGTTTTATGGAAATGGTTACTCCCTTTTGAGCCTGAGTAATAACAATTTGCAAAGAATTAGAAGCCTGATGAAACAAATGGACTTTTAAAGACGGCCTGGCACACAAAGGAGCTTTGGTGGTGTTTGGGCGGAAAGCTCATTTTCAGATGAAAACGAGCAGGCAGACTGAAGCTGGACGGCCCTTGGCCAGCAGCTCTGATCCCGGGAATGGGCTGGCACAGGCAGCAGGAATGTGACCACACACACTGTTTTCCACAGACACGGATCGGGTCCCTTCCAACCCAAACCATCCTGCGACTCTGCTGAGTCACCTGCCCAGCCCCAGGCCGTGCCCCCATCGCTCAACCAGGGATAACCATGAGCAGCACAAGCAGGAAAAAAATCCCCCTAAACCCCCCCAAGTTTTATCTGGGAGCAGGGTCTGGAGCCCAGAGGAGCATCCTGCACATGAAGCACCGAGACCTCCTCTCTGGATGAAGAGAAGTCAAATAGTTAATGCTGGAAGGGAAAAAAGATCCTGCGCTGGCTTTTATCTAATCTTAGCTGGACACAGCAGATTATGCAGAACACCACAGAAAGCAGCATAAGCATTTCCTTTGGTACTTGAAATTATCCACATTATCTTAAAAATAAATCATGCCTATTGCCCCTTTGAAGTTCTGTCACTATTTTTAATCACGGAGCTCGGGCTTGGCTTTTGAGGTGAATTCATTGGTAATTTATGCAAATATATTTCTGTTCTGATGCCGTGTGTATCTCTGGATCTGTGGAGATGCCAGAGCCACGATAACCACGGGAACATCAGCACATCTGCACAGCCCCTGAGATGGCAGCTGGAGCATCGCTGCTCTGCCACAGCCGAGCAGGGCCAGACCCAAATCCTGCCCCCCCCCCCACAAGTTCCAGCTCACACACATCCTTCCCAGAGCCACAAACATCACCTCAGTGCATGAAAAAAAGATCTGTCTTTTCTTCCTGGCAGGTGTTTTTTTCCTGGACCCCTGATAAGACTCTTACATTTTTAATTTTTACTTTTTAGCATCTATAAAAGCAACGGCTCCAGGTGTTTTTTGGTTTTCATTGTCACTTGAATGTCACTGGCAGTAAACAAGGATTTTCTCCCTCTCATAATGCCCTGGCACGAGGCTGTGGCACATTCAGGGATCATTTCATCAGAGGCATAACACACTAATCTGCTTAGCTCCAATTATTTAGCCATATGATCTATGTAAATCTGACCAGCCTGAGCAGCTTCAGGCCTTGACAGGTTTGTGAGTAACTTTGATCCAGTAACGATTTTGGCACTTTTAAATCTTTGCTGTTAACAGGAGGGTGTGAATAACCAACCCCTACAAACCAGTGCTCCCAGAGGAGCTGCTGCTCCAAGGGCTGAGCTGAAGCACATCTGATATTCCAAGAAACCAGAAACACACAGACATTGCTCTAGATTTGGACTTCGATACCCACAGCCAGAACCCCTGAGGACCAATCCTGGCACCAGGTAACAACCACTCTGGCCCCAATATAAACTCTGATAACCAGCAGATGCAATTGGCTCCCCTCAAATAGCAGATTGCCCTGCAGGTGATGCCAGGAGAGGAAAACACATATCTGGCTTCATATCGTATTGCTTGTGGCAGCAGGGAAGTATTTTACAAGGAAAACCCTTTCAAAGTTACTCTAACCAGTTGCTTTGGTTTAGTTTACCTCAAAGAGCAGCACTGTGTATGCCTCTCCAGCCTCTTTGAGCCTTTGCAGGAGGCTAAAAGAGGAGCAATGCACACCCCCAGGTACCAGCACAGCACACCTGGCCCCACCCCACATGGGCTCACCCCCTCACAGCCCGCACGAAAATCTACAGTGAACCAGCTTAATGTAGAATTATGTGAAATGAATCCCCTCGGAATATCTCACCTGTGAAGGGTGATTACATCTCATTTTCATGTAAAAGAAGGGCCTTAAATAACATTAGACCTTACAGGCTTTGCCTGTGGCTCCGAGGAGGAAGGATGGATGTGTAACCTTCATGGATGAGGGGCTGCGTGTTTATTATCTCACAATGGGGGAAAGGAAGGGCAAACAGATCTGTTTAGAAGAAAGCAGGAGATCTGAATCCCACACCTGGATGCAGTAGCATCATTATTTGGCACCGGGAGGGGAAAGCCTCTGTCTGCCATTGAGCTCATCAGGAAGGAGCCCTGGTCTGCTGAGGACTCCGAAACCCCTGGGAAGCCAAACACAGCTCCCGTCACAGTAAGGGCATTTTCACCTAAAAGCCATCTGAGCTGTCTGTTTGCAAACACACGCCTAATATTTCACAAGCAAAAGGTTTAATGACAGTGTCTTCACTGCAGAGGAAGACAGTAAGGAGGAAGTGACAATAACCTCAATATTTGGCAGAGAAGCAGAATTGCTGGGGAGCTGGTGGCAGCACACCCTGTCTACCTGCCAGAAATCTGTAGTCTCTGGCCTGTAAGCTTCACGTTGGACTCTGGATTTATGTTTTCCCCTTCTCTAAAGCACCTGTGAAATTTCCCATTTCAATGGACCTTATGCCCTTTGGCAACAACTTTCTCCAAGTCCTAGTTCAGCTCCTCTGCCTCCCAACCTCTCCTACAACAACAGAGAAGTGGAAGAGAAAAAGCATTAATAAATTCTACATGAATATCCAATATCAAATTCTACTAGAATTTGCTCAAAAGGAAACTGAATCAATTGCAGCCCATTCTTGCTTCTTTAAGGCAGCCTTATATTGTTTCTAATGAAACAAAAATCAATATAAAATGCTTCTTATGGCTCATTTTTTTCAAGCTCAATACTAGCTGTGCAATTTGGCTGACAATTATGAATGATCTGTTGTGTCACCAGCCCTGGCTCTGCGGCCCAGCCTGCAATCATGTGTTATTGCTGCAGGTACATGTCTCACTATCGGCTTGCTTTTCACTTTTCTCACAATGATCATTCAGAAATAAAGGGAATTTGCTGATCAATCCCATTGACTTGAAAGCAACAGTTATTAATGCCTTCAGTTTGTTGCTGGCTTCTAAACTTTTCGGATCCATTAGTTACGAGCCCACGTGGAATACAAAGACACCCACAAGCAGCATCGGCGTTCCAAGGGAAACGCGGAGCCTTTCACGGTCCCTTTTCCACAGGAGGCACAGCGTGGTGGGAAACCAGCACGAGACAATCAGGTAATTTCACCACAATAACTTCCTTTGTGAGTAAAAGTGACAAAGCTATTTCTGAAGTGCCTCATTAAAGATGAGTTCACTTTGTTTCCAAATAACGCGTTCTTCTCTTTCATCTCCTGCCCGCGCTTCCCCAGATCCATTCGCTCCGGTCGTTATGTGGCTCCACAGCTCCTTTCTCCTCAAAGTTTCCAGAACAGCCAGAGGTTCTCCTGCTTCAGTGTCCTAGAAAGACTCAGTGAGGCTCCAGGGCTGGCCAAGCCCTGTCCAGCCAGGCTTGACCAGGCTCTGCTTTGGGCTATATCCTGGCAGCCTTTGGCTGTGCACTCCAACTGCCCTCGACACCACGGATTGGGGGTTCCTGCACCACGAGGCAGCACCCCCAGGGCTCAGAGCACCCCTCAGCCCAATGGCAGCACAGGGAGAGGGGGCTCAGAGAAGCCCCTCTGCCCCTTCCTGGGGAGCCCAGAGTCCCCAGAGCCAGCCCAACCACAGAGAGAGCTGTGCCAGAACAGCCTCTCCCACACTGGCATCTCCCCATCTTCTGCTGGGATTTCATTCTGAAAAGGAAATGTGACCATTTTCACTTTCAAATATAGACACAGCTTTGTTTAAAAAAAAAAAAAAAAAAAAGTTATTTCCTGCAGTACAAATATCTTTCAACCCCCAATCCACCTCAGACAACCCTTCCAGGTCAATAGGAAAGCTGGAATATATTAATTTTGGAACAACACACAATCAAATGCTATGTGTCACCACTGAAATCCTCCATGAATGCAGTCCTGTTTCTGTCCCTGGTCAGGCAGATTTGCCTGTATCAGATGAGGGCAAAGGAGGAAACCTCCTTGTTTAGGGGAGAGCAGAAATTTAATGACTGCCACTGCTTTTCTTGTGTATTTGCCCCCCTTACACAACACGGGTGGGGGGGGGGGGGGGGGGGGGGGGGGGGGGGGGGGGGGGGGGCGGGGGGGGGGGGGGGGGGGGGGGGGGGGGGGGGG
>JAWWEU010000062.1:2890840-2937713 GCA_035583155.1 Acropternis orthonyx
CGCCCCCCCCCCCGCCCCCCCCATCCTTACAGGAAAATTACATTGAAGGGGCTGAGTCCACCTTTAGAAAGACACTGTTAGCACAGAGCCTTGAGAAAGACTCACCAGTTCCTGCTCTGAATTAGGTCATAGCAACTGCCACAGAATCCCTTAAAACCCATTTAAAATCCAATAAACCTAAGGAAAAAGACCCATGGAAATTTATCTAATTTGAAAATCATTCTGGGTTCAATTCTGCAAATCACTTAAACACATTTTTAACTTGATGCTAATGAATCAGCTTATAGCAGTCAAAGATACTTGAAGATCAGATCTGAAGTGCTCAGCATCCTGCACCATCACATCCCACAAGAGGCCACATTCATGGCAGCAGCTCCAACAGACTTTTAATTGGCACTTACACCAGTTACACCGGCACGGTCACACTGTGCAGGGGAGTTCCCACGCTCCCCCAGCCATTTGAATGAGCCATCTCAAAGCTTTCAAGGAGCTAATTCAAAAATAAAAATTTTAATGGCTTGTGATCTGGAGCATGTGATATGTGCATGCGATGGTGGACTGGAGGAGGAATGAGAAATTCCCTGAAGCCATTTCTGCTTATTCTCCTTCTTGCTTTCAGAGCATCCTCGGGGATTGCCCTTCTCGTGGAGGAGTAGCTTTGGAGGAGAAAGAGGGTGATACATTCTCAAGGAGCTTATTTACAAGTGCTCTTTTCTAGAGATCAATGTGTTGAGCCTGCTGAAGAACGATTTCAATTTTGCCTTGAAAACTTGGATCAAACACTGCTGACGATGCAAACTTCCCTGCCATCCAGAGATTAAACTTGTTCTGCTGTTTTTAATAGGGGCCTGAGTGCTTTGCTTGCCAGCGGCTCTCAGCACCGCGCTCTCTCTCGGAGCAGATTCCAAGAGCACCCTGCAGAAATAACCCAGTTGTGGCTGCACGTTGCTCAGGAGGCGCCTGATGCGTCAGCACCGAGTCGGGCCCGGGAGCTCCCCGCAGGAGACAGCAGAAAAACATTCTAAAAACTGGGAAAACTGTGTGTGCAAAGACAGGACAAAAATAGGGCAGTCGAACAAACTGCATTTAATTCTGGATCACTACAGACTCTTCTTATGACCTTGGAAAACTGACAGTGATTGAGGGTGTGATGGCAGAGCGAGGACACAAGTGTCCTGTGCACTGTCTGAGTTTGCAAGAGGTCTATATTCAAACATCCAAAACAATTTATAGCCAGAGGTACCCTTGGCACACAGCATCTCCTGGGAACTGACTGTCTGGCTGAGGCTGATCACCCTTGATGTCACCTAGAGCTACTCAGTCCCTGAGCCAGCAATCAATCCCACCGGGTCCCAGCCCCTAAGGCTCTGTTGTTAGAAGTGTACACCCAGTAAAAGCAAGAGGTTGCTGCTGGAGTGAATGACCTGCCTTACCTCATGGTACTGCACCTGCTCTGTAAGGTCCATCTCCCATCAGGGCAATGTTTGCTACCCAAGCCCACCATGCTCTTGCTTAAGGAGAGCAATATCCCCTCACCTTGTTTGAAGCCCAGCACTAAAAGGCTGACTGTGCCTTAGCCAAGCACTCAGTCTGCACCAACAAACCAAAGTATTACAGGGAAAATACACATGCACTGTCTCACTCCCTGGTGGGTGGCTCCGAGCTCCTCGGCAGGGCTGCGGGAGTGCTGGTCTGTGACGGTGCCGCCGTGTTACTGCTCGTTACTGCAACACAGCTAATGAGCCACCAAAGCTCCAAGCTTTTCCCTTTAATCCCAGATGCCTACAGCATCCCTCTCCTTCACCCAGGAGGCCCAGTCCAAACTCCATGCCTGCACAATGGGGCGCTCCCCTTGCTGCTCTCCCTCCAGCTGGAAGCACCGAGGTGGAGGGGTTGTGGGTGGCCCCAGGGGTCCCGTTACCCACCCCCAGCCAAGGCTCCTGCCCATTCCCAAGTCCCTTTCCATCGTGTTCAGCCAGTGGGAGTGCTGATCCTTCTTTGCTCGCTCTTCATTTAGCCTCTGAAGTGTAAAGCGTTATTAAACTTGTCCTCAGTCACTCCAGAGTGGCAGACGAGGCTGCCACGCTCCGCCAGCTGCTGATTTATTAGTCAGTTCTGCAAGACTTTAATCTGCTTGGAGGGCTTTTTCTTCCCTTTTTCCCAATTCAGAAATGGGTATCTTTATATTTAATCTCCAGTCAAACTACTCCGTACTTGAACTTTACACTGCTACATGAGGGTGTGTAATTGCCTCTCTCCAGGCCACTGTCCCTCCCCTGCAGGGAGCAGCTGAGCCTTGGGAGGACAGAACTGGGATGTTTCACTCACTCACCCCCCCACCTTTCAGACTGCATCTCACTGAAATATTATATGAGAACTGTGATGGCTTTCCTGGAAAGATATATATTCAATTCCAATCAAAGCATAAAAGCACCTGACTCCTCCGGTCCCTTAGGTGTGATGTGGAGGCAAGCGCTAATGGATGGATTACACGTGATTTTGCCCTTCATTTATTAAAAAGAGCCACTCAGGCCAGTCCAGACTCAGCCTCCCCAGGGCCTGGGACAGAGTAGGCATCACCACCCCCAGCCAAGCCCCAGGTGCACCAAAATGCCTTGGTGATAAAAGAAAAACAAAAAAAATAATAAAAAAAATTGTGCCGAATAGATATAATTTTGGCAAGACCTTGTTCTCCCCTCCCCCAAGGAATGCTTATAAACCAAAAATAGTTATGCAAAATTATTCAATTTTTTGGTTTCGTACTGTAAAAAGCCAACACAAAGTGCTTCTCTGTGTACAAACACTTTAAATATCGGATGTTTACTGGGCACAGTTCTGGCGTTTCCTTTACATTTGAAAAAAGCAAATGCATCCCATGGAAAATTATGGAAATAAATGAGGAAGAGAGGCTTGTTATTTTTCCAAAGGATTTTCACACCAGGCTTCAATATGCAAGGCATGTTCCCACCACGGAGGGCTGTGCACAGATACAATCTAATGAAGACTTCGTATACACGGTGTAAAACAAAGCCACACCAGCTTCATTTTACTTGTTCTGAGAGCTGCTTAAAAGTATTATTCCTCTGCCTCATCACCAAACAGAAACAATACACAGAAACAGCAGCAAAAGCAATTGAACGCATTGAGATTCCAATTTAGAGCCATGGGAAGAAAATGTCCTGTATGAGGCACCTCCAGAGCCTCTGCTGGGGGATCTTTCAGCCCTGCATCTGCTGCATGGCCATAAGGAAGCCTCTGGAAATGGTTTCCAAAAAAAGCCACTCTCAGCATGGCCCAAGGCACATCAGCCTCCAGCCTCTCCTTCATGGGGACATCAGCAGCTGCCCAAGGTGCTCCGTGGCACCAGCCAGTGCCAGAGGGAAAGGTGTCTCCCCAGCAGCACGTCCATCCCCTCCTTCACTGGGGCGACTTGGCAAAACCAAAAAAAAAAAAAAAAAACAACCAGAAAGAGGCTTACAATTCACAGTTTTAAAAACCACTTTGTTTTCTGTCTTTTGAAATTCATTTTCTCTGTTTTCCTAACACCGTTAAAATGCCAAATAAACATCAGATTTTAACAAATGTAATAAAAAGCAGCATTTCTCTCTCCCCATAAATAGAAACGTACACAGGAAGACTCCTACACTGCCCTTTCAATCCACAAATCCCACATGCTGCACAATCCCCTTCCCATGGCATAGAACATGAACCTCTTCATTGCTTGCTAAGCTGAAAAGCGTCAAAATTAACCTGGTGCCCAGACACTGAGGCTGGGAATAATAAGGATTTATCTGGTGCAACGGTCTGGTTTAGGAGAAGTCTCATGTCAGCTTAAAACAAGGCCACTGGAAATCTGTGCTCCAGAGACTCCTCACATCCCATGATGTGAGCTGGGAGGGAAGAACTGCCGATGGGTTTTCCCTCTCTGATGGCAAGTGTCCATGCAGATCCGTTGGCAGACAGGCCAACACAGTTTGGCCACAGAGGCAAGGCTGGAAAAACCAAACAGGGATATTTGTGTGTGGGTTCTCACCTGCTGCACTGCCCCTTGCCCCGCTGCCCACCCCAGCCCCAGCGATACAGTCAGGACCAGACATTCATTATCCAGGCAGAACAGTGGGCTTTCCAAAAATTATAGAGACTGGAATTTTAAGGTAAAATTATACGGAGATATCTGGGGGTTGCAGGTAAGGACATGGAGTTCAGACAAGCAGATGTCAGATAAATACGAGGATCATCCCAGCCCTCTGAGTCTCCTCAGGGCAGGATGTGGCACTCCCTTCTCCCCAACTCCCCCTTCACTCTCTCACCCCCTTGCCCAAAGGTGACATCCCCTCATAGCTCAGGCTTAGGTCACTTCCCCCACAGGCACATCCTTTTTACCTCCACACATTTAACTCTCCTCAGGCTTTCACAGCATTGTGCCAGTGGCCAACACACACTGCCACGGGAGAGATGTTCTCTCCAGACCCCCTACCCCTCCCGGAGGCAGGGACCCCTTATCCCCATACATCAGGTGCCTAGTCATGCCTGATTTTGTTCCAAATAGGTACAGCAAATCCACCCACAGCTTCCCACACAACACTTAAACTTCTTCTGAACGTGCTGGAACAACTGAGAAATTTGCTGTGAATTGGAATTGGGCCGGAGTTTGCAGGGATTGGGCAAAACGACTGGCTTGCAGCTGGCCAAATTAATTCCCAGTGTAATTCCACTAGAAGCCTGATTTTAACAGGCATTTGAAATAACGTGCTCTTTTCTTGCCCTTTGCATGTGTAGGGGGGGGGAAAAAAAAAAGGTATTAACAACTCATTCCCAATCTTTGCATGGGTAATTAGCCATGTGGGGAGCAAAGAGCCCTGTGCACTCCCGGGCTGGCAGGTGCCCAACCTTCTGCTCAGCCAGTTGGTACCTTTGTGCAGGAGAAAAAGGAGTTGCCCTGGCCAGGTCTGTACAATGGGCCACACACTGGGGCTGACAGGTCACAAACGAGTCACCTGAGGACTGAGCAGAACACCATGGAGCAAACCAAGTTTCTTTGTAAACTGGTTCCATGTAAAGATAATAGCAAGCAGAGGCTAATTCTGCAGTCTCTAATTTTCTTGTCTGACTAAGCAGGCATAATTTACACCCATCAGTTGCAAATGGCTTCTCCCACCAATACTAAAGATAGAGGGCTTTTTTTTAAAAGGGAAAAAAACCCAAAACGATGATTTCCTACCACTGCAGAAAGAGGATGAAAAACACATGCAAAGACTGTCTGACACAAATATGTATTTTCATTCAGTCTAGTTCGAAGAGATCATCTCGCAGCCCAGAAACAGGAGACCTTGATAGAGCCAACTGGCCAAAACAGCTTCTCCTGTCAGGGATGAACAGAGGAGGCGATAAAGATAATAATTTTAACTGGCCCTACTTAGTCATTTGCTCCCTGTTGCCCTTTTCAGCCTGTATGTCATGTTGCAATTGTACAAATCCAGCTGCTGCTGTACAAGGCTGATGAGCAGCCACAGCACACGGGGTTCTGCTCTGCATTCCCTGGGGGATCTGCCACCCTCCAGGTGTCAGGACAACTCTATCCCTGCTCACTGCCACCACATCACATCCAAAAAGGCCTTGCAGGTCTCCACATTCCCCCGATCTCCTGCTGCCTGGGGTGACTTTGCTGGTGTGGATGTTGGGAAGTGCCCAGCCCAGCCTCCCAAAGCACCGGCACATCTCCAGGTTCAAACCAAGATCACTTCAAAGGGAGGGGCTGATCAAAGGGCTCTGCATGGGTACCTGGTAAGGATCTGGCTGCATGGGGTCTGTGTGAGAGGTGACACTGATGTGACTGTTTCAGCACCCGTGCCAGGATGGCTGAACCACCTCCACCAGCTCCCACCTCCCAGTGCCACCCAAGGGACCCACAGCCCTGCTGTCCCCTCCCAGCTGGAAGCAGCCAGACCTCCAAGGTCTGACATTCCCGTGCAGCAGCAGTTGGGTGCTGTTGCAGAGACACAGCTGGGCCAGATGTGTGGCACTGTGAGCCCAGAGGGGACCCTCAGACAGGGCAAACTGCAGCATAACTGATTAAAAATAATAGCAAGATTCCACCACTTGTTATTTTCTCATCCAAAGGGTCTCCGTTAGCTCCAGTTAAACCATCTCCAGGCAGGAACATCCTGCAAACCTCCTAGGTCAGTGTTTTGTTAAGGGCCGTGTGCTGTTTCTGCCAACACCAGTGCAGCCCTTGTCTTGCCCCCCAGGTCTGCCCCAGCGGGAAAGAGGGCAGTGAAACAAACTGGTGATGCAAATAACCACCAGGGGAAGGAAGAGCCCATTCCCATCTCCTGCCAGCCTGGGAACATCGGGACAAAGCCTTGTACCTGCTCCCACCAGCTCTGTTGGCAGCGCCCAGCCGACAGCAGGACCTGCCAGGTCCCAGCCCAGGCGCTCGGCTCCTGCACCCGCTGCTGCGGGGGAGGTTTGCACAAGGGTGGGCGATCCAACTGCTTCAGAGAGCGGTGACGGCGCCTTTTGATCTGCTCAGACACCCAGGCCCCACGCAGGGCTCTGATCCCAGCTTCCCTGCAGCCCCAGCCCCGCCAAGGAGGGAGGGCAGCAGTTGGTCCCGGGCCCCTTCCCGCTCTCGCAGCTTCTGCGGGGAGTCGCTGCTCCGGGTTTGACAGGAGCTCGTGTTCTCCCCGTGCGTTCGCCCGACTCTCACAATAATATATTCAGCAGAACTGGAGACGTTTCAAACCAGTTATTACACCACGGTATGTTCCAACACAAATATATGCAGTGTAGTGCAGCAATAATTCTTCTGCGAGTATCACACAGATTGCAGAAACCCCATGTTTCCCTGCCTGCCCCACCTGACACGGCCAGAGCAGTGGCACCAACAGCAGGAATTACTTAGAGAGAATAAACCTGGTAAGAATTTAAGTGGGAAACCTCCACAAGTTCAAATCAGCTGCCCAGCACCACAACAAACAGGCAGTTTCTGGTACTTTCTGCAGCCCTGGCCCTGTGGCAGTGATGGCAGAACCACTGGTGCCTCCACCACCACCCATGCCCCACCAAGAGCCTGACATTGCCCACTGCAGACACGGAAACCCTGCCCGGGCTGCAGGTGGAGCACAGGGAAACACACTTCTCCCCTATCCAGATGGAATGCTGAGTAGGAAGTGGAAATTTTTTCCTCTTTCTCCCCACAACAAGCAAAATGTAACACAAATTACAGTGAGTTTGCGGGGGCAAATACGGCTTCTTGCTGTTTGCTTTCTCCAGAGCTGGAGTGTGGGTGGCAGCTTCACCTCATCCCAGCTGTTGGCATGGAGTTAATGCCTCTCCCAGGAAAAGGCACCGAGCAGACCCAAGCTCCTTGGGCAAAGCCAAGCTCTCCCTGCAGCACTGCCACGCCCAGCCCAACGCAGCCCTTGGCGCTCATTAGTGCCATCACAGCTCCCAGATGATTATGGCCAAAGGAGCCCTCCTTACAGTACTTAAACTTGCCATTTAACCAGAAAATCTGCTGTTGCAGAGCAGCAGGAGGAGCCAGAATTAACCAGTGTTGGAGAGGGAGAAGCGAGTGCAGGATCAGACCCGGGAGGAAGGAAAGGAGGGATCCTTCATAATGGATCTGTGAACCACAGGCTTCAATTTAATTTAGCAACCCATCAATCAAGCTGTGGGTGTCACAGCGAAGAACCGGAGCTGGGACGGTTTCAGTAGAGGGCACTCAAGTCCCAGAAATCTGCATTTCCCAGGTATATCCACTCTGGTATTTTAGGAGACGACTTCAGCACATGAATCTCAGTAATGCGAGCACTGAGCCTCATAACTCACATTGATTGTGGTTCTATTACACCTGATGCATATAAATCTAAACAAAACACATGTGTATGGAACTAATTCCAAATGAACCAGTTTAGGCACCATTAGAAAAAATAAAGAGAAGCCTCTTTTTCTTCATTAGTATTGAAAAATGCCGTAGCTGTAGAAGTGCTCATGTCCCCCTTTCTGCCAGGTTCATACTTCTGTCACTGCTTTAAAACATTAGTCTGATTTGAAAGTGTCCTTTGTCAATCAGCATTTTCCTCTAGATAGTAATAATCTCAACATTTTTTCCATTTTTGCAAGTGGTTCCCTCTCATACTCAAAAAATAAGAATTCTTACATCCCAAGTCTTAAGAACATCCATAAATCTACAGCTTTATTTGCAGGTGAGAGGACTGAGATTTTTATGTATATAAAACCCTCCCCCCCACCTTCAGATCTACACAATTACAAGTCCGATCCATGTAATACCTGGAGCTCCAAATACCATTTGTATTCACTGTAAAAAAGGCAGCATGTAAAACTAACACATCCAAATATCCTCACAACAAATTCAGAACAACCAATTGACTTCTCCTCACTGGTACACCATGTTCACAAGTTATAAATACAGCAGAGAGCTTGCACTAATTGATACACTCTGAAGTGATGAATTGCCACATTAAAGCTATTTTCACAGCACTTATGAACTGGGCAAATATCTTGTATTTTTAGCATCACTGTAGCAAGTTGTCCAGTGCCAAAGCCCTTCCACTACCTTTGATCATCCTTCTCCAAAGCACAGCTACAGATTCCTGAAGAAAGTTCTAACGGAGCCCAGTATAAATCCTGCTCCCAAGGCCCCCACGGCTCAGCCCAGCATCCCCCTCAAGTGGGGTGGGCAGCACTCACCCATGCAGCAGCGCTAAGCCAGAGCTCTGGTCCCAGGAGGAGCTTTGCCAGCTTCCCAGACACGTTTTCCTCTTGCCCAGCCATCTTGTCTGTGCTGTAATTATCTGTAAGACCTGGCTCCAGCTGGGAGTCTGGGCTGGTGGCTGAAGGTCATTGCTCACAGCTGTGGGCTTGGTGCTGTGCCCACGAGCAACAGGTGAAGTCAAATAGTCTTTGTGTGGGGAGAAACACCCTAAGGCACCTATGGTGCAACACCTAAGAGTAGTTTCAAAAATGCCCTCTTTGTAATCCTGCCACGGAGCAGCCTTGGGGTCCCCAGGATGCTGCCAGAAGAGAGGAACATCACCAAGTCACACACGAGGGACAGGCTGGGCAACCATGTGGGGACTTTGGAATACAAAGGAAGTGGAGACATGGCCATGATGGGCTGTTCTGCTGGATATCCTCGGATTGCTTTGGGAAGGAAAGGCCACACAAACTGGAGTGAGGAGATGTGAAGCCACAGAGTGCTCCTTTGCCTGCACCCAGGCTTGGCTGCTCCTGTCCTGATCTCTCTGACCTACACGCATGAGACAAGGGCTATCTGTGACCTCCATACACCCATTAGACATTAATCAAATAAGATAACACAAAATAAACTCTTCTTGCTGGCCCTGCAGCAGGATCCAGTTGCTGAAGTACAGGTTGGAGCCCTATCAGTGCCTGGTGCCAGCAGAAAGGCAAACACCAGCATCCCAAACTAACAGAATATTTCATCCCAGCTACAGTTCAAACACCCCACAAAATCAAACCTCTTCTCTGCGTGCTGGAGTCTGCAAAGAACAGCCACAGGTGAAACAGCCCCTTCTACTTGCTCCCTACCCATAGATTTGTGGGTTTTTTCCTATCTCCAGGTGCAAAGATTCACCAGGTTGTGACATTTAATTTTATAACAAGTTCACAGAAAACAGCTGTCCTGTGCTTAAGCAGTAAGTAAAGAATTTTTCTTCCATGCCCTTTTGCTAAATCTTATCCGTTTTGGTGTCAGGAGGGCTAAAAATACCCTTAACACAAACCACCCTTTTCTGTATCCATCTTTGGCACTGGCAGGAAGGTTCCTGCTGGGAGCTGGAGCTTCAGCCCTGCCCTCAATCAACACCAACAACCATCTCTGAGGCTGAGCTTGTGCCCAATGCTGGAGGAGGCTGAGCAGTGCCTCTGCCTCGATGCTTAGGGAGGAATAAGAAGTCTGCTCCACCATGACACAATTCTGAGACCCCAAGCCACGCCCAGGGGCACCTTCCCATCACCCCAGCTGAGGCACCAGTTGCACCACGACAGGGGCCCAGAGAAGGCACTGCAGCATGTCCGGGAGGGGCTGGTCCTGCCCCAGCCGTGCAGATCCCCCCGAGACTCTTACGATTCCGTGCTGATGACGGCTGTCAGATACCCTGGCCAATCCCCCACTGTACAAACAGCCGGAGACCAGACACCACACACCACCGCGATGGGCACGCAGGGGATGCCCACCCGCCCCGTGTCTGCCTCGACGCAGAAGTCACTGCACTCGCTGCCTGATGGCAGAGGCAACACCCAGGAACTTCTCTTTGAGTTTTGGACCAATAATGACTTGCAGTGTTCCCTCCTCCAGTCCATGCACCCGGACTCACGGAGGCTGCTCTGGCATCGGGTCTCTGGAGCGGAGCGCAGGACGGGGATTGGCGTCTCTCCCAGCACGGAGCAAGCCGAGCTTGCTGCTGGGGAAAGCGACGGGCAAGGAAAATTAAAAAGATGAGCCGATACGGAGTAATAGTATGTTTGTAAGAAAATTAAAGATTTGCTTTTCAGCTGTTCCAGGCTGGAGCTAGCAGACAGCTGGCAAATGGGAGCGATTGGAAATGATGGAATAGATCAAATTATTTAAATGAGAAAAAAAAAAAAGAAATTCGCCCTAGCCTAGCACGTTGACGGAGCAACTCCCCGTCCGCGGCATGGGCAGCCCTTTGTCTCTGTCACCGAGGTCATTAAACTCCCAGCTGCGGAGCCCGGGCCGGGCGCCCGCCCCGGTTCCTCCGCTCCAGCGGCCCCAGCCCCTGCCCCATCCTTGCCGTGCCGCTTCGCCCGGCGCCCGCCCGCGGGGACACGAAGACACCCGGGGTCATACGGGACCCCCCGGGAGCTCGGGAGACACGGGGCACCCCGCGATCTGCGGGACAGAGGCCCGCCGGGGGCAGAGAGAAACCGAAATCCCCGGGGCTGCCAGGACCCCCGGGACCCCCGCGCCACCTCCCCGCGGCCCCGCCGAGGGTCCCCGCCGCCCCCCGCCCCGCGCCCGCCGCCGGCACTGCCCTCGCCCCGGGGGAGCGGGCGGGTGCCGGTGCGTGTCGGCGCCGGGCTGTGTGTCGGGGTGTCAGTGGTGTGTCAGTGTCAGTGTGTCGGGGTGTGTGTCGGGGGTGTGTGTCAGGGGGTGTGTGAGTGTGTCGGTGTGTGCACGCTCCACTCCGGGGCTTTGCGCGAGCCGCGCATCAGCGGTAGGAGGGGACAGAGCCGCTCCTGGGGCGCACCGGCAGCCCCGGCTCCGCAGGTGCCGCCCGACCGGCACCGGCACCGGTACCGGCACCGCACGGCTCGGCCCGGAGCGGAACGGCCCGGCTCGGCTCGGCCCGGCGCGGAAGGGAACGGCCGGAGCCGTGGGCTCGGCGCGGGACGGGCCGGCGGGGCCGCTCTAAGATGTGCCATGAGCCGCCCGGCCCCGGCGCCGAGCGGCCGCTCCGCCTGAGCCCCGGGCAGCAGCCGCCCGAGTCCCCGCAGCCCCTGGGGCCGTAGGGCCGTGCCGGCCCGCGCCCTCCCCAACGATGCCCCATCTCTGGCCGGCGCTCCGCCGCGTCCTCTGGGAATACTGGGCAGCGCTCCTGGTCGGCGGCTTCTGGGGACAGAGCTCGCACGGGATGCCGCATGTCATCCGGATCGGTAAGGGCTGGCGGCGGCGGCGGGAGAACTTCGGGGGCGCGGAGCCGCGGCGGGGGATGCGGTACCCGGGGCTGCGGGATGCGCTGTCCGGTGCAGGGGCGGAGGGTCCCGCAGCGGGGGATGCGCTGCCCGGTGCCGGGGCGGACGGTGCCGCCGGCGCGGCGAGGCCGGGGCTGTGTCCCGGCACGGAGCGGGCAGCGCGCTCGGTGCGAGCTGCCGCCCTGGGCACGGTGCGATGGGGCTGCTGGGCACCGTGTGAAGAGAGGAGAGGGGTATGCTGTGCCCCCGGAGAGAGGGGTGCTGGTTCCCCGGAGAAAGGGAATGCTTTGCCCCTGGAGAGGGGGGATGCTGAGCCTGCGACGAGGAGGGCTGCGGTACTCGGTGCGAGGAGGGATGTTGAGCCTGCTGCAATAGGGGTGATTGGACGCCGAGCACAAGGGACAGGCAGCCCCGGGGTCCCGCGGCACCGAGCCGCGCTGCCTGGAGGATGTCAGTGGGGTGGTTACGCGGCAGCTGCTGCTGAGGACCAGGCGTGTTTCATTAAATTGCTGAGATTCAGGGGAAAATTAATTTTTAATAATGTTACATAAAGTAATTGCACAGATAACAGCCTGGGAACGAGTCTGCAATCTTTCTTTTTCTAATTAAACGAGATAATTCTTTTAAGCATGTCATGTAAAGAACGATGCTGATGTTCTATTACATCCCATGCACTTTGCCATCGGTACACGACCCCAGAGATTTGCTGTGTGCCCAGTAAAAATTACAAGGAGGGGTTTACCTGCCGTTTCAGGGTTCAAATTCTAACCCAGAGAAAGCAGTGAAAACTGAATAGATTTGTGAATATATTAAAGTGGAAAAAATGGGTCTTACTTATCCCAGTGCAACTGCACAGCAACAATGTAAAAGCCAGAAAGAGAAAAATGCTGGTCCTGAGGGACAGGTGCTTTCTGAAGTGAAACACTGTCACCTCCAGCATGGTTTGGAGCCACTGCATGGCCCAGATCGTCTCATGGGCAAGGGCTTGATACCTGCAGGGTGAACATCTGCTCTGCCCTGGCCTTCTCTGAATGGGGTGCTCCAGGCAGATGTGGTCCTGTGCGCATTACAGTGCAAGAAATATTGGTGGAAAAGGTAAATGGATCTGCCTCCGGGGCCTGGGCCCTGGTGGCTGGTGAACTTTCGCTAGAGCCAAGCTGCTTGGTGTGCTCAGCCTCCGCCTGGAACAGCTGGAAATGTTTTGTGCCACACAAACCCGCTCCCAGGAAGGCTCTGTTGCTGCTGACAGGGCACTCTGGGCTTTGCCAGTCCCGCCGCAGGAGCAGGGAGGAGGCGTTCTGCTGTGTGAGCCCCCTCCCGTCTGCCACCAGCCTGTCCCCACCGAGATCACCGCAGCGCCGCGGCGGAGTTTTCCTTCCCAGCGGGTCCCAGGGCGCAGATCCCCACTGGCACCGTGAGCCGTGTGCCGGGAGGGCTGTCGCAGCTGGGCTCTGGGCTGGCAGCATCTCTGCTTTCAGCTTGGCAGCAGCGGACCTGATTCTTGGTGGCCAAACTCGGCTGCTGCCAGGCTGACGCTCCGAGGAGGCGGGCGAGGGGCTGTTGCAGCTGTTGCAGATGCTCGCGGGGGAACGGGCTGAGGCCACCAGAGCAGGCGGGTGCTGAGACTCCCAGGAATACCCACATGGTTCATGGGGAATGTTCAGGCCCAGGAGTATCGCTGGGGCTCTGTGGAGATGTTTAGTCTCAAGTCTCAGTGCCTCAGTTGTCCTGAAAACGCATTTTCTAGACAAGGCTCAAAGCAATTGCACAAAAGGAGAGAGGAGCTTTCAACGCAGAGACTGCTGCCAGCCCTTTACGAAAGCACTCGGGTCTGCTGCAGCTCTGCTCCCCTTCATCGGGCAGGAGGGCAGGCAGGGATGGAGGCAGGCAGGGGTGGAGGCAGGCAAGGAGGGAGGTGGGCAGGCAGGGAGACAGGCAGGCGGGCAGGGAGGGATGGAGGCGGGCAGGGAGGCAGACAGGGAGGAAGGCAAGGATGGAGGCGGGCAGGAAGGCAGACAGGGAGGCAGGGATGGAAGCAGGCGGGCAGGAAGGCACGCTGCCTGGTGCAGGAGTACCACTGTGCCACTGCCAGCACCGCTGTGCCTTCTGCAGGAACAGCCTGGCTTTGCCGGCTGAGAAATCCCGCAACAGTCAGCTCCTCATCGAGATACCTTCTTGATCAGTAAAATAAGAAACTTAAAAGATCAGAAAAAGGCTTTAATCAGGGCTGCAGGGAGATCAGTATTTACCTTCGCTCTCAGCTAAAACTGGCATCATTTTGACCTCTTTTTTCAGCCCACTGGAAAACTGCAGCTTCTTCCCCTGCATTAATTTGTGCAAAGCGACTCTGGCTTTCAAGTAATTATTTTAATTATTAGGTTATGCCAAGAAGCAGAGAACACTTAAGTAACTATTGTTTTAGCACTGAAAATCAAACCAGAGAGAAAACAGGTAACTTCTTAAAGCTCTCTTTTTTCCCTGCGAAGCTATTAAAATAAATACAGGAAGAGATATCTAAGAAAGGGAAGGAAAAGCCAAAAGCACTCTTTCTCTCAAGAGAGAAATATAAATATTTAATATACACATCTAAACATAATCTATACATGTACCCCTACAAAGAAAATCTGTGCCTCATTGCTGGATAGCTTTTTTTTAAGCAGGAGTTGGTATCTGAAGCTTATTCAACAGCTGCTCGGTTATTATGCAATCTGTTAAATATTTGAAAACGCCATATCAGAAAACACCATCCAGAGCTGCTCCAAGTGCTCACTTCAGCTCTGAGTTACTCTGGAATAGAGATGGATAACTGTAGTGGTGTGAGAGGAGCTGCTCCCACATTGAGGGAGCCCAGCCTGTGCTGCTGCCTGCCCTCCCTGCGGCTGAGCTCCGGGAGGTTACGCCTGGCATGAAGTGCTGCACCGAGCAGCTGAGTATTTATAATATCATGCCCCTCGTATATAAAAGCAGTGAGTGCAAGGTGGTTAAAGGTACAGTAGTGATCCCATTTATCCAACCTCCCACTTGGATTAAAAAGCAGTAGTAACACCTTTCAACATGACAGATGAGAGCTTGGTGCCATTTTGTAGAGCTGATGGCACCGTCCCTAACAAAGCAGGGCGGGATGACTGGAATCAGTGGTGCAGGTGGAGCCTGAAGGACTGGCGGCTCCAGCAGACCCATTGCAGCCACCTGCTTTTGCTGAAGGATCATCAGAAATTACTGAGAGTGATTCTTATGATGGGTGATGTGTCACCGAGACACACATGCAGATCAGATGCCAGCGGATTAAGATGAGTAAATTGTAAAGAGCAGACCCCTGGCATTGTCAGGACAGCGGGAGCGCTGGATTTGGGAATTCATGGGTGGGTTTGCTCTCAGGTGCTGCTGAGGAGGCGACTTCAAAGCCACGCTGCCCTTGGCCACCCTGCTCCTGCTGGGAGCGCAGCTGACGTGGCACCTGCCACCCCCTCTGCCACCGCCTCTGTGGGCAAGGGGACAGGCAGGGTCCCAGGTGCCCTTGAGTCTCCCCAACCCTGGCTGTGGGCTCGCCTTGCCCTTCTGCAGGAGGAGCACACTGGGCCAGGGAGTGAGTTCATTTTTCTTTCTATATTTTAAAAGGAATCACCTTCATGTCCAGGTCTTTGCTTTTGTGCTGGGTTTTTTACTATTCCTGCTGATATTTGTGGCAGTAATCCCACCCCAAGCATGTCTGTCAGTCCCACTCTTGTATCGCTGAAGTTGCTGTGAGCAGGATCAGTCTCCAGAAAAGCTTTTAAACAAACAGCCCTGCATGAGGAATTTATCGGATTTTATTTCTTGTAGTGTCTTTCTAAGCTGTGTTTGCATAGAGAAGGGGTCAGGGCATTGATTGTTTGTATGATTTGCAAATAACACAGAAAATACAATCAAATTGGAGTCTGTGTGGAAAAAATATCATCGATTATTTTATATAAATACATAGAAAACAAATTCTGTGGATAATTATTCTGCTCTGTGTGATTGGCTTTTCTGAGGCTTATTATGCCTGTCAGGAATTTTATTTTGAAACCACCTTCCCACACTCTGCAAACGAGGTTGTATTTTTAAAAATAAAGGCAAAAGCAGGCTTTTCCAGGCTGAAAAGACAGTACCCAAGGGCTGGGAGCTGCACAGCCATGGGGGATGTGGATGCTGAGGCGGGAATCCTCAGAAAGGCAGCTTGAGGGTTTTTCTGCTCAGCTCACGCCTGCTGATCAGAGTGGAAGGAGTGTGGCAGGATGGCCCAGAGCGGGACGGCACCAGCGTGTTTTTTAATCACTCTATTGCCTCCTGCACTCCCGTGGGCATTTCTGTGGCCACACATTCACTGCTGAAGCGTTTAATGGTTGATAAAGTTATTTCAGGTCATGAGACACTTTGTGTGTCAGATAACACATTCTGGTAATTTCAGCAGGATAGGAGGGCGCAGTGTAAATTGTTTGGTAGTAAATTAATTCTGAATACATTTGAATAACAATGTTAACTCTCTATCGCGGAATAGTCTAATTATTTGATCTTGGCATCCTCTTGAGAACTTCATACAGGAAATTAAGATCAAACCACAAACCAGAAAAGAATAGACTCTCATTCATCACAGGGCGGGAGAGACGCCAAGCCAGACAGACCTGCTCAGTGCTGGGCTGCTGCCTCAGGGCAGGCATAGCCCCCGGGGACTGCCCAGCACATGGACAGCCCCTGTGCTGGAGGCAGCAGGGTGTGCACAGCTCGAGGGGTGAAGGAGCCGTGTGTGGGCTTTGTGTGCAGGGAGAGAGGTGGATGCACCTGCCTGACACCGGGACACACAGACACACACTGGGACACATTGACACACGCTGGGACACATGGACGCACACTGGGGTATGCTGACAAACACTAGGACACATTGACACACACTAGGACACAGGTACACTCTGGGACAAACTGACACGCACGGGGACACACAGAGACACGCCGACACACACTGGGACCCACAGGCACACACCGGGACACACCAGCACACTCTGGGAAACACTGACACACACCAGGACACACTGGCACACTGGGATACATTGACTCATACCGGGACCATAGGCACACACTGGAACACACAGACATGCTCCGGGACACACTGACACATACACGCATCTTTGGTGTGGGATCTGCCTCTTGTGCTGCAGTGCCACATCTGGCTTTATCACCAGCATGTGCAAATCCGCCTCTGTGAACCTAATTTCTCCATCTCTGGATGTTTTTGTTGATGAAACTAAGCAGAGGTTGATGTTACCAAAAGGTTCCTGTAAAGCCTGCAAGACGCAGCCAGGCACAGCCCGACACTAATTCAGTCTCCAGCAAAGCTGGGTCCCTCTTGCCCTGGGAAATGAAGTGCTCCTTGGCTACAAATAGCAGTTTCACTGAATTAGCAGTCTTAAGTGACGCCCAGCCCTCCCGCCTGTCGCCTGTCGCGATATGCCGCGGCGCGGGGCTGGCGCCCAGCCGGGCCCCGCATCGGCAGAGGGCACTGCCCCGCCGCGGCTCCCGCCGCCCTCCCCGGGGCCAGCCCTCATTATCCTCACGGATTTCCCAGCGTTTGCACGGACTCGCTGTGCCAGAAGAGCTGCGATGCTGGAGCCTCTCGCGGAGACGCGGTGTCAATTAAACCCGACACAGCCCGGTGTTTGTAGCCAGCACGAACCCTCCAGATCCGGCA
This sequence comes from Acropternis orthonyx, assembly GCA_035583155.1. Taxonomy (NCBI): domain Eukaryota; kingdom Metazoa; phylum Chordata; class Aves; order Passeriformes; family Rhinocryptidae; genus Acropternis; species Acropternis orthonyx. The sequence goes on from JAWWEU010000062.1 coordinate 2,908,248, forward strand.
CGCTGCGCGTCTCCACCAGCTCCGCTGTGCCGTCTCCTTCCCCTCTTGGCTGCAGCTCTAACGCGGTGCTTGCTGTCTAGACGGCTTTTCCCTTTGCACACCAGAAGACGTGCAGTGGGGAAGTCTCCGGGAAAGGCAGATAGCGAGTTGAAAGCACCAGAACCATGGGCGAGGGGGCAGAGAGGCAAATGTTGAGAGGAGCTGAGGGCTGAACGCGAGGATAAGAACAGCGCTACGGCGCTGCTGTCAGGGGGGATAGATGCGGAGCAGGAGTGTTGTGCCCCGTAGACACTCCAGCTTGCCTTGCCAGGCTGGGATTGATGTGGTTTGGGCTGATGCAGAGGGGATTCAGATGGCATGGGAATTCGTGCGATGATACTGGTGTTCATTAACAGTGAAAACAGGGATGTGCTGGTGTTTAACACTCCTAATAAAGACTAAAATAGAGGCAGATCCTTAGCACAACAAGAGCTCTTAAAACAGGTGGAGGTCTCAGCTCATTGCTTTGTCTTTGCTCCTGCACCAGCTTTTCTTCATGCCTGCCTCTATTAACCCCTTCTGCCTCCTCCTGCCCCCCTCGTTGTGCTGCCCCAGGGAACCCACAGCTTCACTACGAGACTTTTGCCATGTCAAGTGTTACCTGGGTGCTTGTGCTTTAAATCTGCAGCGAGACACTGTGCATGAATACACAAATATGGATGTGACTGCTCCGTTATTTCTGGGAGGCAAGATCATCAGGAAAATGTTCGGCTGCAAACGCGGCTGAGGAGAGCGTGGGGTACCCCTGCGTCAGAGGCAACCCCAGCGCTGCTCTGAGCCTCCCCCACACTGCTCAGCCTCTGCAGCACTGGCAGGAAAAGAGAGAAGCAAACACCAACCATCGGCAAGAGAGGTCACCATGCTGAATCTGTATTGTTTAATATTGTAGCCCATGGACCTAGCCAGACTTTGGGGTTTGTTGCTGTGCCCCAGCCAACAACCAGCTCTCTTCTGTGTGTGGACGGATTTGTAGAATAAAAATCAGAACTGGAAAGTAGTAGGGGAGCAACCGGCACACTCTGTATCAGCTCCTTGTGCTCAGGACATTCAGGACAGCAGCGTGACCTGGAAAGCAGCAGGAAAGACTCAGCTTCAAAGACACGGACTGTGTGGGTACCTTCAGGGCAGATTTTAGCAGACAGATAAACCAGCTAATATCAAAGGTATAAACCAAAGACTTTAAATTCCATTAAGCGTTCAGCTGAATTCTTGAATTTGGGCCTTGCACTTTGTGCATTGCTCTGGAAACTCAGCACCTGGGGATCCCCTCTAAGGGGTACCCAGCTCGCCTGGGACTGGAGCACTCAGTGTGTTACAAAGGCTTTTGAGCCAGATTGATTTCAGTTTGCCTCCCATCCCTGACCCCTGCAAGCAGGAGCCTCAGGAGCATCAGTGGTGTTCCTGCAGCAGCTCGGTGGAAGCAGTGGTTCCTGTATCCAGTTAAGGAGGGGGATGAGGCATTGACTGTTCTGACAGAGGACACTGGACATTCATTAGCTGGTAATAACATCTGATTGCTGCGGCATGTCCTTTGTTCAGACTGGGGACTTGGAGGTGAACAGACCAGCTCTCTGAACTCACCAGCCCCCAGGTGAGTAGGAACGTGTGTCGTTCTTAAAATAACGGAGCTGGTACTGCGAAATCCAAACTCGATTAGAGACGTGGAAGTGTGCGGTGAGAGAACCGGCGTCACCGTGGGCGGCTTCCCCCCCACTCTAATGAATAGATGGCTGTCAGCTCGTACTTTTCTCCCAGGATGAAACAGTAAATAAAATCTGGTATAACCCACAAATTTAGCTGAGTTATGGCTGTCTATTGGGACTGAAGTGTTAGACTTGTTGGTTAGTTTTGCTGTGAATTCAAAGCACTCTGAGGAAAGTCACAGCAGTGATTTTAAATTCCACCCCCTATGAGAGACAGCGCCTGCCTGGGTACAAGAGCTGAGGGGGCTTTTCCCTGGCTACAGCAGAGGTTGTGTGTTAGGAACAGGGTGGAGCAAACAGCCACAGGACCTGCTCAGCAGGGGATACGAGGCTCAATGTCATGGAATCCCAGAATGGTTTGAGTTGGAAGGGACATGGAAGTTCATCATGTTCCACCCCTTGCCATGTCCAGAGACACCTTTCTTGCTCCAAGCCCCATCCAACCTGGCCTTGGACACTTCCAGGGATGGGGCTGATGCACTGTGGGGCTCTGTTGGGTTACCCTGCCCACTGCTGGTGCGCTGTGCTCCGCAGGAACAGCCCCGCAGCCATGTGAGGGAGGTCCCCTTCCTGGAGAACTTTGGGAAGGACACCAGCCCATTAGCACTGCAGAACTCCGAGATGATGTTCTTTCATCGGATGTGCAGCAAAAGGTACAACATAATTAACCTTAAAAGCCTAAGCTTTTTCCTTGCCTGTACGAGACAGATTTATAATATTTTCTTTTTTAACACTGGATTCTTAGTGCAGACAGTGATTCATTGAATAATCAATTTCCTTATCTGTGTAATACATTCAAGTGATCCATCAATGCCAGATAATCAATCCAGCTCAGGATTTTAAGTGTATGTATGTGTACTTGTATATATATTTTCCTCCTGTATCGTTGTCAGGCCAAATAACGTCTCCCTTCCTGTGCTCTTTTTCCAGTGACTTTTGTTTATGGTGTGTAAAAGAAACCCCCGACATTATATTACACCTTGTAAGTTTTACGGTACTTGAGAGGTTTATGCGCTATGAATGTAAAGGGCAATGCAATAACGCAAAGGGCAGTGAGACATTTTTAAGCGCAGAAGGATATACACGGAGCTGAGGAGATAAATCTGGGCGGATAATCGCCCCACTGTGTCTCTCCTATTTATGAGAAAGACATTCACTGCAAATCATGCTTCAGGTCACTTGTGCCCTGGTCTCTGCTCTGCATTACAGGCTGTTTTAACTGCTCTTAATCTGCTCTGGGATCTCTGCCCTGGTACGGAGCTGTGTCTGTGCCCGGCGGAGGGGGCTCAGCCCAAGGGTGATGTATTTCCCCCTCCCTTGGGTGGTGTGTTGGTCTTGTGCAGCTCAAGGACTCGGGTACGTGGAAGATCATGTTTGTGTCCTCTGTGAGTTGGGAAAGGGCTGAGTGAGAATGAAGCGTGGAGGGAAGTAAGAGGAATCACAGTTGTGATTATGGATGTAGCTTATGGATGCTTTAGCTGAGGAAGAGGAGCCTGGGTTCAGCCTCCCACAGCCTGGGTGTTTGCTGCCAGAGTTGGCTCAGTTTGGGCTGGGCAGGAAACTGCTCCAAAAACAGGTCTGGGAACTTCAGCAAACACTGTCCATACAAGGAGATGACCTTCAGGGCATCTTGCTCTTGTCAGATTTCTGAAACAATAGAGTCCTTCTCAAATGTGAATATTCAGAATTCAGCATTTGCAATTAGCAGTAGAATTGGTGACAAAATGCCACTACTTTCTGAGGTCAAGGTAAGTTGCATACAGAGGTCACCGTTCCATGTGCTTCATTCAAAATCCAATTTGTTTTGTGGGCTTACAATGGCAGAAACGCTGATGATTTTGCTATTGCCACATGTTCGGTACTTTCTGTGCGGGAAAAGATTTTGCCTTAATTACTTTCAATTTTAACTGTCTGGCACAGAGGCAGGATTTTCCTGATTTGAACCCTCCCATAAAAATTCAGAACTTAACTGGAGGCTGAAAAGTCTCACGATGTGGCAGAGCCCCATGGAGCTCCCAGGAGCAGGAGCTGATGGAAGGTGTCCTGCTTCCCATCACAACAGCAGGCGCTCTAAAACTTGTTCTCAACAGTTCCATCCATGGCTGGAAAACCCAGGGCCAGGGTAGAACATCCCTGAGGTGGGAGGAAAGGAAAGGAAACTGCAGGAGCATCCCCCAAATCCCTCCATCCAGACAGCGGTTCTGCAGAGCCCGGCACCTCCTGCAGCTCCAGGAGCCATCGCTGTGCCATTTGCTTTTGCAGTAATGCTCTTACCATTTTAAGCTGAAACAGGGACTTGTAAAAAGGAGGTTCTTGGTTTAAATCTCTGCTCTGTAAAATCTTAAAGATCTGCTTTTCATTTATAGGGAAAGAAAACCATTTTCTTCCTCTCATTTTATGTAGTTTTCTTCTTACGAATTTTTATTTCTGCAAAATGAGGTTTTGTCGTCTGGTTAGACGAAATTCAAAACGAGTCCTTGGATGTTTTGCTTCAGGGTGGCATCTCAGCTTGGCTCATAATATTTGAATGGAAATAGGATCTGTAGTTTCCTTTCCCATTCATCTACATCACAGGGAAAGGGTTGTCCAGAAACAATGCTGCAAGATCTTAGGTGAAGGTGATAGTATTTTTTAAAATGTAGAGCTTGTGCCTGCACATGTCATCAAATTCACTTTAGATTAAAGTCACAAATACAGTGTTGAATACAAGGAACTCTCAGTTCTTCTAGCAGCTATCTTCAACCCTGTGGTTGTTCCAGTAGCAAAGTCTGACTTTGGACATGTGCCCATCTATTAATGAAGGATCAGTAAAGAGATAATTAGAGCCATATTTACTTGATTTTCTTATCCATTAATGCACTGGTGATTATTTGAAGAAAACATGAAATGTTTTCTTGTCTGCAGTGTAACTTCCTCTGAGAAATGTGGCGGTTTCCCTTGCTGGATCCATTGCCTCCAACTGGAGGGAGGGCAATTGCACATGGAGCTCAGAACCCAACCTGAGCTGCAGATCCTCCTCTTTGCACTGTGGATTCACATGTACTTTTAGAATTCTTCTGAGGCAATTCTCACCTAATTGACTGTCACTTGCTTACTCCAAGGATCACGCAGGCACTTGGAGTGCAGCAACAACTTATCCTTGTGGATGAGCCACAACCAAACCCCAGGACTGAACCTGGCAGGTGTAACTTGCCACTGAGTCCAGCCTAAATACCAGTCCCAGGCCCCTGGTGTGGCTACTCCCTTCTGTGATCATCATTCTGGATGCTGAACTCCCCTCCGCACCCTCAGGCCTCTAAAGTGGAGATGAACACAGCTAAAATCCTGAACAAGTTGTACTTTCTGCTATTTTAAGAAAAAGCTGCATTCAGAGATTTCCTCAGCAGCTGGATGGGACTTTTGCTTATTGGCAGTGCTTGGTAACAAACCCCTCAGAATGTTCCTGGTTTCCCAAAAGATCCTGTGAAGTGCCACCAGCCCAGGTGACACCCTGTGAGTCTCACACCGACCTCACCGCCGCACCCCTGGTTCCACACAGATGAGTGTACGTGCGAGTTTGCCCCCAGCCCGGTGCCCATTGATATTTACTGCTGGCTCAGGCACCTGACTCTGTTTTTTGACTGCCTTATTAAGGTCATTCTGTGTGGTTACATGACTCTTTGTGCTTTGTGAGTATTTGTGGGGAAACCAATTTCCATATGAATTATGGAAGTTGATACCAACACGGCTGTAATTCGTAAATTGTTCTGACAGCAACATTTTGTAAGAGAACACAGAGAAACCAGGGTAATAAAACTTGCCATTAAGGGAGTGGACTTGTAAGTCCTGGAAAGAATTCTTGTCCAAGGATTATTTATGATCATTGCACACCAAAATGTGTTTTTGCATTTTTATTGCTGGCAAATTACTTGTAAATCCACCAGGGAGCTAATGATTTTTCCTCTGAGGCCATGCGACTTCGTTTTGGTTTATATATATATCCATTTCTGCGACTGGCTACGCCGTCGCTTTTGATTTATAATAACAATAATTATTTTGAAATAGCTGGGGTGTTAAAGGGTTAACTGTCCTTTGACTCCATCTGACAAAGCCCACGGGACAGTGATGAATTCCAAGGGAGAAAGGCTGGTGATGCCTGGGCAGGTTTTCCCTGGATCACTGTAATGGTGCTAACTACCTCTAATGGGGAGCACGGATTATTTATGTTCTTCTGCAGCTTCTCATTAATTTTTTAGAGCACTTGGTTGAAGAGTTCCGACTTCTTGGCTTCTTCATTAATGTTACCTGTTCAACAGTGCGGAGCACTGGAGGTGACTTAATTCAGAAAGGAGCATTTTAGCTCAGGTTGCTTTACAGGAGGAGAACAGGAGCACGAAGCTCTGGGCGAGAAGGTGGGAGCAGGGGCAAGATTTTAGTGACCTTTTAGTTTCCGCCATGGGGCTGGTGCAGGTCCAGGGGACTTTGTGCCCTGAGCCTTGGCTCTGCACATCCCATGAGCCCATGTGCTCCTGTCACTCAGGGTCGGTTGTAGGTGCTGAGCTGTCCTGGACACAGCCTGGGGCAGTACCAGCTGTCCCAGCCCCTGGTGGCTTTTCCAACCCCACATCATTGAGGGGTCCCTGTGCCCAGAACATCCAGTGCAGCTGTCTCTGCTCCTGTTTCCACCCACCCTGCCGGGCTGAGCTCAGTGTTGCTGCCTCTTTTGTCCCCCAAATGCCAAGGGTGCCTCTGCTCAACAGCAGCATTCACCTGGTTGCTCCTCGGGATGCTCTCATCATTCACCACATGGACACTGTGGCTGCAGGGAGCAGCAGTGAGCTCAAGATTAACCTTACAAAAGTTAAGGGAGCCCTGAATTATTCCCTGCCATGGTTCCCAGAGTGATGACACCTCTTGTTTCTGATGTGCCCTCTTGAACAGACTCTCCTGGTGCAGCAGAGGCGAGAGCTGCCTCCAACAATCACAGCTCAGTGGTGCCCACTCACTGCTGTCCCTCCTGGAGCCCCACAGCCCAGCTGGCATTCCCTGGGCTAAACGGATGGAGATGCTGGTTACCTTTTGGGCATCATGGGACATTTGTACATTCATTACCAAAACCAGTAATGACTAATTGCATCTTTGATCGTAACAGAGCAGTTTGTTATAGCTGCGTTTCCTTTATGGGTTTTCAAAGCCTTGTGTTCGGAGAAGTATTTTTTGATCTGCCGTTGGCTCCTGTTCTGCTCCATTACAGACTCCCCGCCTGGCTTTGAACAAATGACTTTGCGCTTTTTTGCCTTAATTCTGTACTTGTTAAATAGGGCTGAGCACACTCCCAGCTCCTCTGGGCTGTGGGAATGGGGTGGGCTTAAAGCCTGTGGATGTCAGCTGCTGAGCTTGCTGCACCACAGCAGGGTCTTTGAGGCAAAGCAAATAGATATGAGCAGGCACAATCCTATTACCAGTGAAATACTGAGATTACAACCCAGGACTCTCTGACTGGAGCAATTCTGGGGAAAAAAAAGAGTATCCTAAATACACTTAACTGCTTATTTAATGTAGATTTTAGAAGTTATTTATCGAAATTTAACAACTGTTTACTCAATATGGGATTGTAAAGCCTTTAAACCATACTCTTAATAATCCCTTCGTATTTAACTAATGTACAATAGTGTGTGCTATTACATCCCAATTACATCCTATTTGAGACAGTTAATTAAAAGGGAGGCTGTAATAAGCTCCCGATTTGTTTGGCTCCTCAGCCAGACCCACATGATGAGGATTCTGCACATCAGAGGGTGCCACGCACATCCCAGAGCAGGCACAGCGGCGGGTCCGTGTGGGGCTGGGGAGAGGCAGGGCACGACGGTGTCCCCATGAGGCTCTCAGGCCCTGGGGTCTTTCCTACCCTGTATAGGGTGGCTTCAGTCCTGGGATGTTCTGGAGAGAGGCTGGGCCATAGATACTTTATGCTTCTGCATTGCCAGAGCTCTCCAGGAGTGGGATGTTGACAGGTCAAGGATGCTCTTCAGAAGCAGCCTCCCATCACAGCAGCTCTGGCTTCATCTCTGCCGCGGGAGTCGGTGTCAGGCCCTTCCCTGGAACTACCTCCAGCTTTGCCACCGCTTTTGGCCAGAAGTTCTGGTGTGGAGGAGCAACCTTGGAAGGGGCACCAAGGGCAAAATACTGCCTGGTGTTCGTGGGAACCTTAGAAACCCTGCACTGCTGCTTCCCTGCTGGGTGCCTGAGCAGCACTCGGACTGCCCTGCTCTGCCCTGGTCTCTGCTGCATTGGGAATCATAAATCTGGCATGTGGTGTCATGCCAGAGTCATTATCCTGCCCTGTGCCAGGCTGTCATGGGCAGGCTCTGTGGAAGAGCCCTCAGACATCCATCTGCAGCCAGCAGTCTCACCAAGTGACTGCTCTGCCTCTCTCCAACACTCCAATAAAAAATAATAATCCAACCCTCCTTTAATTCAAGCCTGTTTTAAATCAGAAGTGACAACAGCTCTGTGCTCGCTCCACGGCGGGATGTGAAGTTAAGTAGTGCAAATGATTTTTTTGCTTTTAATTATCAGCCTGAGATTCAAAACTCAGGAACATGAGGACACCACGAGGAATGCTTGTCTCTTTCAGGAGTGGAGTTTGCTTATTCAAGTGCTTAAATATAGCTCTTAATTGTGCGGCTGATCCTACAGTACAGTGCAAAAAAAAAAGGGCAGGCTAAGAAACCCTTTTGCTCCCTGGAATCACTGTCTGGGCCCTCACTGTGGTACCTGGTGCAGCCACTCAGGGGTAGGGAATCTCAGAGCAAACCAAACACTTTTCCTAGAGAGAACTAGCATCCTTGGCTCCTTTCATAGATGGATAAAACAAGGATGCAGGGATCTGTGTGCAGCAGCTCTTTGGGTTTTGCAGGGGATTTCCAGGCAAGCCCAGGTTTATGAGCTGCCCATGAACCCAGGGCACAGTGTCTCATAAAAATCCCATTTTCCCCTCTCAGCTCTGCAGCTGTATTTCATTTTCAGTCTGAATCTAATAAGAGGATCAGCGGAGGTTTTGGCAGGGAACTGTCCTGGGCCTGGGAGTGGTGACTGATGCAGCCACATCCCAGCTGTGGGAGGGAAATCTGGGATAACAGCCCTTTCCTCCCAGGCAGGGGCTGGAGGAGGCTGTTCCCAGGGACCGTGGTTAGCAGAGAAAGGATGCTTCAAAGTGAAAGGGAAACAGGGACCTGCTGGTTGTTTTTGTTGTTCCAGCTCCTTTAAAATGATGTTTAGATTTCATGTATCGGTAATTACATACACTCGGGTGGTATTTAATGCCAGCCACTGATGGATGCTCTATAATCCTATATGAGAGAGAGCACATTTGTTTTCTGAGGCCAACTGCACACAATCTGTTATTGTGTGATGCTGAATACTTTGAGGGTTGGTGCCTTTCAGTGCTGAGCATAAAAGCCAGGCCTCCCCGACAATAACCTGCATTAATCAGGCTTCCCCAGCCTGCAAGTCTCGGAGACCGCGACGTCTTTGTACGTCAAAGCTTGCCAGGATTCCACAGTGAAAAACCTCCCACCGATCTCCCGCTCTTTCATTTATGTCTTTATTTGGCTTAAACGGGAAAATATCCTCCCTGTACAGCTCCCACAGCTTTAGCTGCATCTCCACACGTTTCTTTTAAACTAACCGACAGCTTATGGTGGGAGAAAAAAGCAGCTGCAACTTGCCGGGAGTGGGGGAACTTCACTTCCAGAGGACTCAGCTCCTTTTGTTTTCTACAAGAGCTGTTGAGTGCTCAGAGCTTTAAAAAATACGGCCACTTATTCAGGCTCAAGGGAGAGGTGTTGTGTGGGCTTCCCAGAGAGCTGGAAGTGAAGGTCCCCCAGAGCCCTGTTCGCTGCTGTGCTTGCCCGTGCTTCCAAAAATTCCTGCAGGAACTGAAATTTGGGTGCTTCCACTCAAGTTTTCATCGCTGTTGGAGTTCCCCAGCTGTGCTGCTCGATACATCCTGAACTCCCCGACTGCTCTGAGCAGATGGGAATGACAAGATGCAGGATCACTCCAAAGTGAGCCTGCTTTTATTTAACTATTCTAGGGCTTACAGAGCCATGTCCCCAGCGGAATCACAGCAGTGGCAGGGCCAGGCTGAGCAGGGTGCCAGCTGTGCACCGACGGGAATGGGAATGGTGGGCAAGAGGGAGTGTAACTACAGGGCTGGAGAAGGAGGTGTTCATCACCCTGCTGAGAAATGGGATTTGAGGAGAGCAGACTGTCCCAGGGACACAACCCTTGTCTGGATGGCTCGTCCTTGTCTCTTGAGCAGCTGCAGCATCCAGGCTTGGCCAGCGCAGCACAGCGCTGTGGTCAGCCAGCTGGCCAGAGTCCCTCGGGGCAGGAGAGGCCAAGTGCTCGTGATGTTCCTTGGGGAGAAGGGCCCTCCACAGTGATTTAAAGCACTTTGGAAAAAGCCAAAACAAATAAGAAAAGCCAACCAAGCTTGGACTGCAGTGGACCCTTTGGTCTTGAGCAGTGTGTAACCTTGACCTCATCCAAGCTGCATTTTCCTCCTGAAGTCAGTCCCTGCCTGCCTTTGAGGGGCAGTTTCTTAATGGAGAAAGTGCTCCTCCGAGCTGCCAGCCAAAATAAACTGAATTGTAGGATTGTATCTGAGCAACTCTGAAAGTTGCCAATAAAAGCTATGTAAGGCCATCACAATCAACATAAGTTTAGCCTTAATTGCTAAATATTGTTGTAGAAAGACAAGTTGTCTTCTTACTCTGAGTCCTCACAGTTGCTCTCACAGGTTTCAAGATGCAACGAAAGTTTTTGGGTTGGTGGTGGGGTTTTTTTTTTTGCGCACTATGTTTCAAATGCTTCATTGTCAAACTGGTTAAAAGCCCTTATTTATAAAACGTGTGCGTCTCTTTCAGCTTAACTGAAAAGGCATTAAAATAACTGCAGCTGTGGAAAGAATAATTACAGCGAGATTTTGTCAAGGACTCTCTTGTCTGATGTTGCCATCTGTGACATGGTGAATGCAAAGATCATTTTAAACATAGACAGTTAATGCAGAGAATAATTTCAGAGCTTTCGATATTTATGGTAAATTATTTAACTTTATTGTTTGGTTTTATGGCCTCATTATTCCGTGTCGTAAGCATCTTTGCTTTTTGTGTTGTTCTGCACTTCGATTTTCACTTTGTGACGGAAAAGTACCCTGCAGTAAAAGTAACACTTCACACATTTCAGAAATGTTTCAAGGAGACATCATACTAATCAGATTATTTTCACGCTCCTCAATATCATCCTTGATGCCTTTTAAAAAAAAAATCTGTAGAGAAAGATCTTCTTATTGACCAGGTGTTAATAGTCAGTCCTTCAGGCATGGGCAGTGACAGGGGCTGGTAAACACCACATTGTTGCATTAATTTTCTCCTGTGTCTTAGAATATTGTTTCTGAGACTCCTTCTGAGAGGACATTGCTGCATTATTTCCTTCAACAACCTCTGAACGGCTGAATTAGGAACAGACTGTTGCACTGGAAATGAGTAATTGGCTGCCAGAGACACAGAAAAGGGGACTTGGCTTCCCTGAGAGTGGCAGCTCTGTACACGGGGCTCACGCCGGGGCCAAGTCCGCTTTGCTCGTTACCCAAACGAGGGCACAGCCAGGCTGTGGGGCGGCTCCTGTGTGGGCACTGCTGGGCTCCCGGGGCTCCTCCAGCTCCTGCTGTGCCTGTGCCCACATCACCTGCCCATCCTGCCCCATATCGAGGTGGGGAACAGACCCCTGCGAGTGTTTCCCTCTTGGCATGCCCACCTTGCAATTCCTGTGCTCAGCTCTGAACAAGGTGTGAGCGACTGTGTCCAAGGAGGGTGACTCCAGGAGGAGGCTGTGATGGGCTGAGGGTCACCCTGGTTCAGCACCCACTGTGCCTGTTCCTCGCTGGGGCTCCTTGCTATGAACCACCCCCACAGCTGTAATGGGCTCTCCAGGGGATGGTGCTGCTCACAGAGGATGAGGTTTGCTCCTTCTGGGGAACTTCATGTGGCTCCATCTGAAAAGCATCCACCAGCGCTTCCCTCGGAGGTGCTGCACAGCACATCCTTCAGGGCACTGTGAAGTGCAGCAAGTGCCTCCAGCAGCCTTCCCTCCTCCTGCAGTGCTTCCACAAGCCCAAGGATACCTGAGGCAGGCCAGCAGAAGTATTTTGTCAGATGTGAACTTTTCAGTGGAACTGGGATCATTTTTCTGACAGCTGCAGGTTGCAGTCCTGGGCAGCCGCTTTGGAAAACACAGAGCTCAGGAGGGATGAGGAGCTGCCTGTCTGTCCCTGCAGAAGAGTCTCTTCCCACCAGCCTGCCCTGCACCAGCTGTGTGTGCCCTCTGCAGCTGCTCAACATCTGGATCTCTGTCTGGCTCTGTCCGTGCTAAGGAGGAGGTAGCACTGCAGCCTGAACACCCAGAGTGGCTCCACCTTCTCCATGGACTGCCAGGAAGGGGAATGGCTCCACTGGGAAGAGGCACAGCTGCTCCAGCCAGGAGCACTGCCCTGCAGATACACGTTTGTCTCCAGGAGATCTGTAAACCACCTGAGGGAGCTTAAGTGCTGCTGGAGGTGGGAGGGGAATGTCAGGAGGCCAGGGTGCACCAATGTGCCCACCTGCAAGCGGGCAGGAACTTAGTGCCACCAGTGGGGCAGAGGTGGCAAATCCAGTCACTGTGGGCTTACTACGAAGGGAGCTAAATTGGGAACAAAATGTGTGGCTCAGGGACTAGCAGGGGAGAAACCAGGTAATGTTAATTTATGTGTCTATAATACAGCCCCGAGGCAGTTCCCTGTTTGTCCTCAGCCATCCAAGGACACAAGAACCCCTTTGGAGGTTTTCCTGAACCCTACTTCCCACTCCAGGCTGCACAGGAGGCTCTGCCACATTTGGCTCAATCTTTCGCATTTCAGTACCTAAAATTAGGCACTGAGCTCTATCCCTGCACTCCCGGAATTTCCAGCTCTAGGGAGGCTGATGTGCAAACGTCTGCAAGCACCTGAAGAAATATTTAAAGAACAGCATTTACAGACCCTTGGAAGCCAGACACTGCCAGGTGTTCCTTTGTTTAGAGGAAAAGTGAGTTTGTGTATGCAGGTGGTTTATGCTATTTAGTAAATTTTGGTAATTTGTCTCTCCCTGGTAAACTTGCATTGCACAACAACACAGCTCGTTTTGGAAACCAACTGAAGCATGGATGAAATGGATTCGGGAGAACTGGGCAGCTGATAAAACACGGGCAGTACTCAGGACAAAACAGTGTCACCACTAGCAACATTTCTTTCCCTCTGAGCAGTGATAGTTTCTAAGCAGCAGCATGTCATGGAGTAAGAATTCCCTGTCCAGCTCAGCCCCAAGTGGAGCAGGAACCTACAGGGCTTCTGTCTCACCAGGCTGGGAGGTAGGAGCCAAAAAACACCAGTGGAGACAGACCAGTGGAGCTCCAAGACAGCCTCAGATGATAGATGACAGCAGGAGCATCATCTTCAGGATTTCTGGTTCCTCAGAGACTAACTGTTTTAGTGATGGAGATGTAAAGGCCCCAGAAATCTCTCTGTGCAGTGACATGTGCTCATCCCGTTTGGATTTCTCCTGCTCAGCATCGTTCAGGGTGTGTGAGGGCAAAGCCTTCCCCCTTTGTCAGCAGCTCTTTGGACAGATGGACACAGAAGCCAGGAGCCAGCCATGGTTCCTCAGTTTGAAAGGCTCTTTTCTGCAGCTTCATATGTAAGGAAAAAAAAAACCTGTGCAAAGAGTGCTTTGCTGCTGTGGAGGTGGAGCAGGAGGGACGGTGGTGAACGTGGGCACCAGGTAAAGCATGTGGTGATATGAGCCAAGCTGTCTCTGCCCGACTTCTGCATGTAGAAAACAAGGCCAGAAACTTCTCTGCGCCCTCATTTTGTGTTCTGAACTGAGGTTTGCCTGCAGCCACTGTCTCAGCCCTGAGGTACCACTGGCTGGTTTTGACGCGATGCTGTTTAAAGCTCTGAGGAAAAGCCTTTCTCCAGGGATCCCAGAGCCTGGCCCCTCGAGTCTCTGCCAGCAGTATCGGCTCCCCCTGTCCATACGTTTCTTTTCCCTGTGCATAAAGGCACAGCTGGCTGAGCCCTGGAGGCAGGCACGCGAGGTCTGTGAGGGCTCACGTGTGCTGGGGGTGTGTGTGAATGCACACTTGTCTGAGCAGAGCCCAGAGCCCTGTGCTGGCTGCAGCAAGAACTGCCCAAAGTGCCAGACCTGGTGCTGGGTTGGTGCTCGCCCACCCAGCAGTTTTTCAGCTCAGTATGACTGTAGTGAGAGGCGTGTGCAGGTATCTCTGCGTGTGACTGCCAATAGGTCTCTCATTCACGGAGGTCATTGGACCTGAAGGCCAGATATTAGGAAAAAGCTTCTGCTCAGCTGTTCCCAGTGGATAGCACTGTGGCTACACCAGGTCTGCTTACAACAACACTGAAGGAAGTTTAGGATTGAAAGTACTTCTGCCCTTTTTGAGTGTGACTTCGTAGCTGGACACAATGGGAAATGGGATAGGATGACGGGCTCAGACAGCTCTCAACCAGGCACTGAAATACCACCTGGCCAAAGTGAAGCTCTACACCAGATCCATCTGCAGCAGGACAGTGGGAACAGGAAGGTGCAGGAGATCATTTGTTCTCATGGGCTCATGCTGTGCCCATGGACATTTACAGCAGGAGATGAGCAGGGCAGTACTGCCCACAAAACACACGGACACGGGGCTGTCCAAGCCTGTGCCACCTCTGCCCCCCCATGCACCTCTGCTGCCCAGCCCCCACATGGACACACAATTCCCAACACTACACCAAAGTCACGGAATCCACACCAGCAGAAACTGGGGCTGCTGGCCCAGTTACTACCAAAAACAGGTAAAGGACCCTGCACTTGCTCAGAAGCAAAGTCCTCATGCTTTTTGGTTTCTTTTCCTCTGGCTTTCCTACTTGCTAACTCAAATTAACATTCATAATGCAGAATCCATTGGAACATGCCTTCCAGATTCACAGACATTCCTGTTATGGTCAGGATTAATCACAAGGGATAATTAGAGGATTAAATGAAATAATTATAACATTATGACTCTAATAACCAAATTCATGGATATTAGCTTCTGAGAAAAGGCAAACAGAGGAACTAGAGAAGTTTTGATGGGTGCCTCTAGCTGCGTTTTTTTTTTTTCTTTGCATTTTTGATTTAAATTTCCCAAACATCTGCCACACTGAGACAACACCCCTTGATCTGAAAGCGTGCAGAAGGGTAGGAGCCACAGGGTTGACGGTGAGAGAGGCTCCTGCAGAACATCCACAACTGGCTGGAGTGAGGACCACACTACCCCCTGATCGCCCCTGGACCAAAAAGCCCCAGGGATGGACACCCTGGAGGGGAGGCAGGGTTGCTGGAACGGTGGAGCTGGTACCTCCAGACGGGTTTGCTTGTGTGACAGTGCCAGTGCTCCTTCTTTGCTCCCCATCCACCACCTCCTGCCAGCTAGGAAATGCTTGGCAGGTCCGGCTGGAGGCCAGGTCCGAGCTCAGCCAGCTCGGCTCCACGGGACACCAGGCTCTGGCAGCATCTCCTGGCCCCAGGCGTTACCTCGTCTGAGAAAACGGAGATTTCCTCTGCCTCGAGGATGTGATTATCGTATCTGACAGAGCCCAGAGTGCAGCGAGGCTTGGCTTGTCCTCCAGGACAGCCACTGTCCTCCAGGGATCCAAAGCCTGCTGGTCAGGGCCCCTCAGAGCCCAGAAGGTTTCTGCAGCACTGATGTATGCACAGTCTCTGCAATATGCCGTGTCGTGCTACAGAGGAATAAATGAATTCATTAAAGTATTATGCAATTGCAAATGTTTAAAAATACCAAGTACGTACATTTCTGGGAGCCTACACAGCACAGCCCTGTGAGGGGCTGGGTGGGGACTGGCACATGTTCCCAGGAAGGGAACGGAAAGTGCTGCTGGGAGAGGAAACTTGGGTGCTCACTGCTCCACACACACTCAGCACAGGCAGGGCACTAAAAATGCAATGAAATCTAAAATACACAGACTAAGCAATTTCATCTCTCCAACAAGAGAGAATAGATTCTAGATAATAAATTGGGATTTTTATCATATCATCCCTGGGTGATTTAGAGTACAGCCCAATTTATATTAATATTGAATATTTCCTCCATCAGACTACAAAAGAGAGAGGGAGTTCCTTTTGGTGCCTGGAAGCAGTTCCCATGATCTGGTGAAGGAATCATCTCAATGGGAACTATTAATATGCCATACTCCATACCTAACCTGGGATCTCCATGAAGTCTACATATGTTAGTTGAAGTTTTAGCATCACTCAGTTCCAGAAAGAGGTAAGACTTCAGGAGCAGTTACACATGAGGGCAAGCTGCACCTCTGGGCTCCCATGGACCCCAGCAGCCTGTGCCACACACCTCCTGTCCCTGCACACGCTGGCTCAGTGCACACCCCTGCAACAGCTTTGTAGTGATGTGCCATTCTTGAGCCCCCTGCCTGGAGAATACATTACACCACTCTAATTTCAGAATTTCTTCATAATATTAAATGATAAGGACTTTTTTGCAGAGTTCTGACAAAGCAGTCAAAATCCAGTTGCAAATGCTCTGCTGTTTACTGATAGCTCCATAATACAGGCGAGGTAGGATGCCAGACAGCTGCATTTCCTGGCATTTAAAAAGAATTCACTGTAATGTATTGTAATGCATTAGCATAATAATTGGTAAGCATTCGCAGATGAATAGTTTACTGACTGATAGATTTTGTACAGAAACTGTGAAGGTTACATGGAGGGTGAAAACATTTCACTGTGTCAATGAACATACTTAATTTTTCTGGAAGTGCTATTTAAATTGTGCGGCGCTGGCGCATTTGCATAACAAAGACACAAACGCACGAGTTTGTGCGGTAATGGGGAACACTGCCCTGCCGGGCTCCGCCAGGTGACCCGTGAAAGATGGGGCTCGGAGTCTTCCCAAACCCGGCGATAGGTCCATCCTTTCCCTGCACTGCTCCTCTCCCAGTCCACACGGGCAGCTCCCACAGCCTGCTCTGCTTTACTGGGTGACAGGGTGGGATCCTTTGTAAGTCTGATGGGGAGCGGCTGAGCGAGCTGGGGGCGCTCACCCTGGAGAGAAGGAGGCTCAGGGGGAACTTTCTTGCTCTCTGCAACTCCCTGACAGGACAGGGAGTCGGGCTCTGCTCCCAGGGAACAGGCATAGGAGGAGAGGGAATGTACTTGCACTGTGCCAGGAGAGCGTCAGGTATAAAATCTGAAGGAATTTCTTCATAGAAAGGGTGTTCAGGCACTGGAAGGGGCTGCCCAGGGAGATTTGGAGTCCCCAGCCCTGGAGGTGTCCAAGGAACAACTGGATGTGGCACTCAGTGCTCTGGGCTGGGGGACAAGGTGGGGATGGGTCAAAGGTTGGACTTGGTGATCTTGGAGGGCTTTTCCAGCCTCAGAGATTCTGTGATTCTGTGCTGGTATGTGGCAGCAGGCTGGGAAGGGGCTCAGTCCGTGGTCCTGATCCGCGATGCTGCAGGTCACCACGGCTCCCGTGCTGTGTCCCCAGAGCCACCAACGCTTTGCTCTCCAGAGCTGAGCTGTGGAGCCCTGCAGTGGGGCAGGTGCAGGACTGAGCCAAGCAGGGGAAGGTGGGCAGAACCACGAGGGTCTGGGCTAAGAAGATGAGAGATGCAGAGAAGCAGCTTTTAAACATACATGAAGTGCTGTTTGTGTCCAGACTATTCCTGTCAGGCCAAGTACAGGGATCTTCTAATGGACAAAATGTCATCTCAGATTGGGAGATCTTGAAAGACTTGCACTGACTCCCAAGTTTTCTCTGGGTCTTCTGAGGTCTTGGGCACGAACAGACATCACCTGGGTCCCCTGAGAAATGCACATCTCTGAATAATTCACATCCTTTGGCTGCTGCCTCAGTCTCCTCCCCATTGTACCACAGGCTGTCACAATGACAACCCTGCAATTAACTCCGAGAAAACCAAAAAGCTAATTGGAAGGGACAGAGCTGAATCTTTTGGACAGAAAGTTTATGGAAAGCATTTTAAATCAGATTTTCACTTGCCATTATATATGTTAATCCCATTGTCACTTGGAATAGATTGGGGAAAACAGATGTGAGGAGGAATGAGATATTCCAGCGTGGGAGAAGACAAAGCTTTCATCTCCACTGGTACCAAGTGGCAGGAGATCAGACACGCGCACAGACCTCGCCTGTTTTACCACACAGTTACTGTTCATCTCCACAGCAGGACTATGGGGTTTTCTTAAAATCAAAGGAGCTTTTTGCCCAAGTGACAAGCCCAAAATACCTTTTTCAGCACAGCCATCTGACCTGCAGTTTCTATGAAAAGCAAACAGATTTTAAGTGTTTGAAGATTTTATCTGAAAGTCTTGTGAACAGCAATCTATGGTACAGTTCAGTACATTTCTTCCAGGAATGATGGAAGGATGAATCAAACCTCATATACAGGGATCTTTTAATCTTAACATTTGTGGCTCTCATTTTTCCTCCACGGAAAGTTCCTATGGCATAAAGAGGGAAGCTGCAAACAGGATTTGTAGTTAACTTCAACATTTGTCATCAACAAGATGCCTTTCTGTAGATTTTTAAATCCACCCTAAAGCATGAAACACATGGGATATAAATTATGGATTAAGACAATCTTCCTAGAGGTAAGAATATTTAATTTCTGGAAGAGGTTCCCTGTTTAAGAACAGGGGTATTTAGGATTTTGGGGGAAGAAAGCCACTGATGAGGAGTCCACAGACAGACAGACACCTCCATCCCAACCAAACCTTTCCCACTTGCCGTGCCTTCCCCCAAGAAAGGCAGAATAAACAATTAAACAGCTCTTTCTCTTGGTATTTTAACTGTGAAGCTCCTTCCTGATGAGCCACACACAAACATGACCCGTTCGACTCTGTGAGTCTAATTGGAAATAAGGAAATGGAAACGCAGTTTATAGTAACAGATTTCTTACAACTGTACAGCTGCAACGTGTTTCATTAACACTTCTGCAGCAATTTGCACTATTAGGGACACATTTGCTTCCAGTACGAAGAGAGAAAATGTACCAATGTGGAGTGTGAGGATGGGGTCACCAGTCAGTGCCACACATGGGTCCCAGAGGGGCCTCAGGAGCTGTGGGATGAGGGTCCCTCATCAGAGATGTCATTACTGCAGCCCCTCGGAGTCACCATGAACAGGGGAGCAGGTTTGATGTGCTCAGGATTGCTGTGGGATGGAGGTGACGGCGGGTCCCATGGGCGCAAGCAGCATTTCTAGATGTGTGTCAGTAATTACACTTTGGAGGAAATACAATTTTTCTCATTCATTCTTCCACAAAACATTTTCTGTATCTGTAGTATAACACTGTCATTCCTTCCTGTTTCTAAGTAATTTCACTACATTTTTAATGTGGGGGAAGAAGAGAAAACACCTTCCCCAAAACACTCCAGAGGGGAGCATCGTTCCAAATCCCATCTCCCACTGCACAGCCACAAGACCCAACACCATCACGCTCTACCACGGCAGTACCAGGGGAACGTGAGGCTCCTTGGACAAAATAAAGATTTCCACGGAGTTCAGAGCTGTTCAGACACAAGTGGGAACAGGTCCACGACCTTAGCAGGGCTGTTTGGTGCTGCTGCCTTGGCCCTGGTGCTGCCTGGGGCATTAGGTGTAAGTAATTACACTTAATTACACTTAATGCTGCACATGGTGTTTTAACAGCATAGTTCTCACCAA
Organism: Acropternis orthonyx; assembly: GCA_035583155.1. NCBI lineage: Eukaryota > Metazoa > Chordata > Aves > Passeriformes > Rhinocryptidae > Acropternis > Acropternis orthonyx. The sequence continues at coordinate 2,927,810 of JAWWEU010000062.1, forward strand.
GCGAGATGCTTTATAACATAAACACTCTCTTATTCCTGATATTCCAGTGAAGGTGTGAAATTAATTCACGAGGAAACAAAACAGTGGAGGTAACTGAAGCTCTTCCAGTTTGGGTTTGCTGAGGCTCTGGGGGGAACTGGGGCTTTGCCAAGGGGCAGTAGGTCTTGCAGTTTGCTTGGGAATAGCTGTGAAATGGTGTTTGTTAGGTGGCTCTGGGAAAGCGCTGGTTCCTGGCTGCAGACAGACTCCCTGGATGGCACCATCCTGTCCCCAACCACGTGGCAACGTTGGCCAGTCTGCCCAGTGCACACCAGTGCCACACACCAGTGCCATGTGCCAGTTGGGGGTGACATAATGCCCTCAGCACTGAGAACATCCTAGAAAGGCAGAGCTGGAAAGTCATATCGGTGTTGGATGCTCCACACAACACACTCGGCTGCCCCCATATATATTGGGTAATAAATGCCCCCTTGGTAGGAGGAGATGGTATTTCATTGCAAAAGTAAAAAATAATAACGAGGGAAAGTGCTATCTCAGCTTGCTGCATAAACAGCTCAAATAAGCAATATGCAGGCATATCATTTGGAACCCAGATTAATAATTTCTGTTCTGAGTGGTGGTAGCTGGCCTGATTTATTGTGGTGACGGTGTTACGGCCTCAGACTTTATTGTCCTTTAAATTATACTGCAGTCTATACAGGAGGCAGACAGGGATCTAAATCAAGTGTTATTGCCTGTAAATTTGGAAACAAATAGTAGTTTTCCCCCCTTTAAATCACTGAGTTTGTGTGTTTTATAAGGTGAATGTTACGACTTTTTATGGGACCGAAGTTTTTGTTTCCCTGCCTTTCCCAGCGCATGGAGCCCGTCCCCACTCCCCGGCCCTGGGGGTTTGCAGATCTGCAGCATCCCCATTTCCCTGCATGGTGAGAGGGGCTGAGTTCTGCTCCTTTGGGATTTCTGCATAAGGAGGTGCTTTTTATCCAACTCAAAGCCACACAGCTATCCCAGGGTGGGATGGTCACTGCAGCTCCCTCCTGCACTCAGGCGGCACCAAACCTCAGTACCCATTAATATTAATATGAATCCTCATTTTGCATCAAGCAGATGCAATCTACCCCACTTGCAGAATGGGAATCCTGTGCTCCAGGTGCTCGGGGATGGGGCATCCCAGTGAGGAGGTAACTGTGCTGCTGAACTACAGTTCACTCACAGGCACTGGCTGCTGCTTGTGGGTTTGTCATCTCACACACCTGGATGTCCACTCTGTTTCTGCCATGCCCTCAGTCCTGCTGGGGGTGCCCACTGTGTGTTTGCTCCGTGATGAACTCCCACTCCTGGGGAGCAGGAGCAGAGATGGGATGGCTCTGGAGGGGTGAAAGAGCAGGGACCACCTGTGGCAGAGCCACCACTGAGACGCTCCTGACTCTCAGCGCAGGGACAGGGACAGCAAGAGACTCTGACAGAAAAGGGCCCTCTTATAGAAGGACTTTACAGCCCCAGGCGAAAGGCAGCCGTGACTGCGAAGAGCTTCTGAGGTTGTAAATAGCTGAGAGAGAAAGGAGGGATGGAGAAGGCGAGGGAGGGTGGGAGCCTCGCAATGCAGATGGAGGGAAGAGTGGCTGGAGCGTGGTTACCAAGGGACAGCATATGGCGTGTTACAAATGCCTCCTTCTTCAGGATTCCCAAAGCACAGCATTCCAGCTGTCAGTTCAGCATGAAGGAAACCAGGCAGGTCCCTCCCTACCCACCCAGGGACTGAGAGGGCCTCAGTTTGGCCCTCCGCTCTGTCCTGCATGGCAGGAGCCTTGGACAGTCACAGGGAACAGGCAAGGCAGGGACACTGGGAGTCCCCAGCCTGTGGTAGGAGCCATGGACAGAGGATTCAGAGCACTTTCCCACATAGGTTATGGCTGTGATGCTGCTTTGCAAACCTGGTGATGATGTATGAGCCTGGTCTCCTCTCAGGCAAGAAGAAAAATGGGGTAGGCAAAATGTTTCTGTATCTGTAGGCTTCGAACAAATCACTTTTATATTACCAGAGCAGCTGTAACCATTAGGAAATCCTGGTTGCCAGAAAGAGCTGCTAAAGGAAACCTGCCCTGAGCTCCTGTGACACCTTAGTGGAGATGCTGGGTGTGACCCTGGGCTGGGCACAAACCACTGGTAGCACCAAGGCCACTGCCAGGCACTGGCACTGCTGGTGAGGAGACCCCCCAGCTGAGCAGGACACGGGCAGAGATGGTTTGTTTGCCCGTGTCCCCACCTGAAATCTGGTAGCTGCTCTCCCAGTCCATCAGCACTGTTTGCCAAACAGCTCCTGGAAGAGCTGCCAGACAGAGCCCTGCCAACCCCTGCTTGGCACTGGGAGTGGAGACATTCCTGTACAGGGCAGGAGAGGCAGGAGAATCCATCTCTGTGCACTCTACCTCCCCTTCCCAGTGCACTGGGTTCAGTATAACAGAAAGCTTTCTAGTAATGCCCCTCCTACTCAGCATAGCACAAACCAAAGCTTTCCATGTAAATAAACACATGAAAAGACTTTATTATCACCAGTGCACGTTTTAGTTGAGCAAAGGCCTGAGTTACACACGGCATGAAGTGGCCTTGAACTGCAACAAGTGGGCTGAAATCCTGCTCAGTGACCCTTCCTGATCTCTTCAGTGCACACCACCCTCATGGAAGAGAAACAACTGCTCCTTTAACATGGAGAGGTCCTGAGACTTCTCCTAGTACTCACTACTCCTCCCACACTTTGAGGTGGTTCAGCAGCTTCTCACCCATGCTGTGCTTTAGCCAAGGAGCAGCCCCAGTGTGCTGAGCAGCCGCAGCAGAACTGAGCCACACGCAGAGGCAGCACAGGCAGTCGCGACCTGCTGTTCTCTGAGTGCTTATGTAGAGATCTGTACTCAAGAGATGCACAAAGGGTGTAAGATGCCACCTTGCCAAGGTATAAGTGTCCTACACTGTCCCTGCACAGGCAAAAACAACGTTAAGAGGCCCCATGCCTTGAATGAGGCTGCCTGTGCCTCACCTCCCCTCGTCTGCCTCTTTGTTCAGGCTCTCAGTGATGACACAGACACTATCAAGGCTGAACTTCAAATGACTGAGCCGAGTTTTGAGCCCCAGCTTTTTGAGTGGGTTCATAAATTCAGCATCACATGATTTATTTTTTCTTTTGAGATCTATAAAAAGCAGAGCACACTGTGCCCCAGTGGGGCATCAGCACCAGAACGGTGCCATTGTGAGAGCAATCTCCCCTGGCTCCTATTTTTAAACAACCTCCTGGAGTCCCTCTGCCCACGTTCTGGTGAAAGCACTCCACAGCTTAACAGGTTTGACATTTTCATTTCTGTTTTCCTTGAAGTCCTTAACATCATCTGATTGAGCATTACAGCTTGTTTGCGTCCTGTTGGCTGTGAATATCTATCACAAGCCCTCACACTGGAACCACGAGGCAGCGAGGCTGTGAGAGACGTCCTGATGAAGTGAATGATGGCAGATGAGCTGCTGCACCCCCCTCCCTGAGCTGTGCTCTCCTCACAGACCGTTCTGTAGATCATCTGCTCTCTGGCTAATGGCTCCTGGCATGTAGCACAAGGGCCTGTTTTTATTTCATGAGCTCAGCCGAGGTTGATGCCTGGATTCCCGGGCTCCGTTCTGCCAGGAACACAACTTTGCACTTTCCTTCCATCAGCTGCTGCTGCAAGTGCATTACAGGCCCTGTGCTGTTCTGTGTTACCCCTCAGCATCCCACTCATGGGCACAAGCAGTCTGGGAGTGAAACACAGCCCCCATCAAGTCGGCACTGCAGTGTTGGGAGATGGAGCTCATCCCAGGCAGCTTCGCTGCTGGGAGCTCCTGACTAAAGAGCTGCTGTTGGAGCGCTGTTCTGTTATTAATACCCCGCATATATACATAACCAGACATTAGCAACCTGCTCCTCACAGCCCTTCTCACATCTTGTCCCACAAGTCTGAAACATCCTCTTACACAAGCCTGAGTCTCCGGGTGTAACAGACCCGTCTGTGGGGTGAGGGAGAGCACCAGGGAGAGAGCTCAGCTGCCTCATGCCACTGGAGACCCACAGGGAGCCACAGCACTGCTCCCACACCTTCCTGACCTGTCCAAAGGGACTGCTAGGACCAGGGGGAGAAACAGCCCCCAGGGAGCTCTGCTGCCTTCAGGGCTGCACCTCGTATCCCAGCCCTCATCTCCCCCATAAAGCCCGTTCTGCTCCCCCTCCACCCTCAGCTCCAGCAAATCCATCCCAGGCAAAGCCAGGGCTACAGAATCCCCAGCACACAGCAGCGTTTCCAAGCCCCATTATGTGTTCAAAGGCACTGGACATCAGAGGACTGCACGTCCCTTTCATTGCATAGCAACTAATCCTGCCAAAATTATGATGACCATCGCCATCATTTCAGAGCTGTGGGTCTCTCTCCTGAAGCAGCAGCACAGCAGAGGAGTGAACAGACCGTAGTGTGTCACCAGGGACACATCAGTGTCCCCTTCACGGGATGTCTGCTCTGTGTGCCAACACTTCTGAGGGATCCATTCACCTTTGATCTCTGTTTTCTTTAACTTCTCATCTCGTGAGCAGAGATCCAAATCTGGATATTCTGCCAGCCTTTGCCTTGGAAACATGCTGTGCCCTCAGCGCAGGGGTTTGTACACAGGCAGCCCCAGCAGGGATGGCACCTCTGTGGCTGCGCTCCCTTTTCCTTTCCTTTACTTGAGGGTCCAAAGCATAGCAGGGTTCAAAGAACCCCCGGCACTATCATCTCTGGAAGTGTGATTACAGCTAGTACTGAAAATTGCACAAAATACCTCCCCAATGATGAAGATTGCAGGGAGACTGGAAAATTACCTTTTTCATTATGTCTTAAAAACACTGCAATCTCAGCCTGTGTCTGAGATTCCAGGAACTGGCGTGTTGTTGAGAACAGCACTGCTGGAGTGGGCTTGTAGAGAGCAAAGCAAATGGAGCCTTCTCTCAGCCAGGTACATCAGGACCCCCACGACTGTTGGTTTTAAATCCCAATGCTCTGAATTTACCATGGTTGTTGAAAGCTTTCTGCAGCTCCCACTGAACAGCAGGAAACGCTGTAGGCATCCTGGAGGAGGTTTAAAATAGGAGAAATTGGACCACAACAGATGCTTTTGCAGGCTCTCAGAGGTGCTTTGCTGCCCTCCACTAAACCAGGACTGGGGCTGGAGAGGACCTGGGAGACAGGACCCCACTGGAGAAAGCACACGGAAGAGTCTCACTGCTGGCTGTGCCAGCAATTCCTCACTGGGTCCATGTCCCCTCCAGGGTGCAGAGCAGTGGGAATCGTGCAGAAAAGTGGGATTGTGCAGCAGTTCCACCAGCAGTGCAGATGAAAGGACTGATAATTCCCATTAGCAAAAACAGGCTTGTGCCAAATGGCAGGAGAACACACGCTGAGGTGGGAACGCTGAGCTGCCAGCCCATGGATGCTCCATGCACCATCCCCTGAGTCAGGATCTGGCAGCAGCTCTGCCAGCTGCCTCCTCCCCATCCTCAGGGCTGCTTGCTCCATGGGCACGGGGCTGGTCAGACACCTGTGAGCATGGACAGGTGCTGGCTTAGCTCAGTTCCTGTCTGGCTAAAGGAAGAACCTCCTCAAAATGGCCTGGATAAGGTGCTTCAGAGCCACAGAGGCAACTACTTCTTTGTGCCATCCAAAGGGCATCTCTCTACTCCCATGAGGTGTGTTTGGGCTCTGGAGTGAAGGACGGGCACACCAGGAAAAGACCATGCCCAAAGGGAGTTGAAAAACCCCTTCTCTGCAGTGCAGCACCCGGCCTATGACAGTGAAACTTTGCTGTGTCACCACTGAGGCTCTGAGGGCTGAAGTTGGTGAATCTTTCTGAGTCTGGTCCTGAACAGCTCTTCCACAGTGCACCCAGGACACTCTGACCTGCCAGCCTTGGAGAATGTACCAGAATATGGAGATACATTTTCTCTGGCAAATCGGAGAGGATGAGAGCTTTGGCTGAGAGCCCACCCCAGCTCATGGCTGAACTGGAGCCAGCAATGAAATTAAAAGGCAGAAACAAACCACAAAAAGCATTGTTGAGAAAAAGGAAAAATAGCAAATGGTGGGTGACAACAAAGATAAATTAGAAGTAAAAAATTGGTAAGAAAATCTAAAGGCTTCATGGTAGAATATCCATGGTCAGTGAGGCAGAGGAGAATAGCTGAAACACTATGGAATACTACTAAATCTATAGGACATTATTAGAGGCATATGATGGTATCAGTGCACAGGGGGCACAGAAAGGATTCAAACAGATTTTCTGATCCTTTACATGAAAAGAAAAGTGACATCCAGTGCCACTGAGGGATGCTGAAGTGTATCTCTCCCCATGGATATTGGAGGGGGAGCCCAGACTGTGGTTGTAAGGGGAGACCCAACAGCTGACCCGAGGCCTGGGTGATGGTCTGGAGCAGCACTGGGTGCAAGGGCTGATTCCAACAAAGTGTGTAAGAGCTAGGGAGTTCCAGGAGTTGGGAGACTGAGGTGTGAAGGAGAGGAGAGCAGGATGAACCTGTTAATGTAGGCTTGGCAGAGCTGACAGGAAAGTCAATTACTGAAGCGTTTAGCAGTAATGTAATGCTGCTCCACACATTTCCTTGGAAAACAGTTGTCAAATAAATCTGACTTTGAGCTCTGATGAGGTCTGGGATTTGGGTGATACAGCCTCTCTTATCCAGTGTTGGAGTTTAGCATCAGTGAGAATGAGCCCGGCGCAGGCAAGTGGCATAAATTAGCATGAGAAGCGATTTGGGAGGATGGTAAAAGGCACAGAAGCTGCTGAGGTGACTCTGGAAGGGGCCTGCATGGCACAGGCCAGGGGTCTAAAAGGGCAGTTTGGCATTTCTTGCTTTCCTGTCTAATCTTAGAGCAAAAAAGATAGCCCTGTAAAGACTGAGTCTGAATCCTTCCTAGAAATGACATCGCCTTGGAGGGTTCCATGGGATGGGAGGAGAGTTCACACAATTCTGAGAGCAAAGGATGACGTCTCTGTTTTTCACAGTGGAAAGAAAGTGTCAGCACCCTCATGGGTCTGGACACCAAAATGAGAAATTGGATTCTGGAACAAAAGGGACTCAAGGGCTATTCCTTCTTCTCTGCTTTACTTGATTTAATCATTCTTGCCCCCACCCCAGGCCTTCCCATCACTGGGAAGTAACACGTCCTACATGGTACTGCACCAAGAACTCCAAACAACGTGCCGCCTTTAGCTGACTGTGAACAAAACAGGAGCAGCACATTTGTGGAGCAGTTAGGGCTGCTGCTATAAAAAGCAGTTGCCATGAAGTGTGCTAGTGTGGCACAGCTGCTCGGGTCACCACTGGTGCTCCAGACACACTTCCTCTGCCTGAATCAATTTTTTGTGTCATTCTTAGCATCCAGTGAATCTTATTTCTCGCAACAGTATAATAGTAGGGCACTAAATAATCGCATTAGGGGAGGTGAGAACAGATGCATCTTGTTTTTGAAAACAGTATTTCCAATTGAATCAGCCCAGCGAATTCACTCTGAGATATTCTGTGCTATAGGGACACTTAATAATAAAAGTTCGTCTTTTACTTGCTTTTCTAGGGCACAAATCTAATACATGACTATCAAACTCTGGTCACTATTGAATTTGCAGTGACTTTTTTCCTGGCTATCAAAAGCAACAGAAGTGGCCCAACTCGAGTGACTTGTGGCTGTTTGGAGGAGCTGGAGTTCCCCTCTCAGCCAGACACTAAGGGCACAGCAGCCATGGAGAACTGGACATGATTTTAAAGACTTCAATTTGATTTACAGAAGTCAAAGTCTTTCAGGCCAAGGGAAATCACCAAGCGGTGGATGGTTGCTGCCTGACCCTTCCAGGGGACAAGGGAATGATCAGACAGCGACTGGCACTTGACTTCTGCTGGCTGGGACCAGTCCCAGTCCTTACAGGGCAAAGTGGTTTCTTCTTCTGTCAGAACTAACTAAATATCGTCCCCCTGGCTGAATGCACAAGTGGGAAGGCCCATCTCAGACTAACAGGCAAAAAAAGCCTTTTTTTAGCCAAGTTTCTGAAGATGCAGGTATTTGAAGTCATCATCTCCGAAGAGTCCCGTGGTAGTTGAGCACCTGTGATTATGTGCTCTCATTAGATTTTGGTGTTAATTGAAAATACTCTTGAAAGCCATGGAGTGTTGGTTGTGCCGTAGCCTCAGTGACCTCAGTGAGGTCTGAAAAAAGAGAGCTTTCTCCTTTGAAGCACCCAGGGAAGAGAAGTCTGGCACCAAGAGCCTTAGAAAAGTTGTTCTATTATAATTTTAGAAGTAGAACAAACTTAGATTTGGCATCAGCAGCACAGAGCCTGGCTGAGGTCAGTGTTCCTTGCCTGTGCTTTTTCCATTCCCACAGGCTCCTGCACAATCATCTCCTGGCCAAATTCTGAGGGGCTCTGGGTGTCTGTAGAGGCACCACAGACACCTCAGTTCAGGTCAAGCTCTGTCTGGAGCTGAAAGGGCTTTAGAAAGGACATGTCCTCCTTCATCTCCTCTGGAGTGAGCCAAGCTTGCCAAGAGTGATTCAAAACTGGGTTTTACCCCTTCAAATACCTGCATTTCCTTCCTACTTAGTGGGATCCACCCGAGAAGTACTTGACAAAGACACAGGGTTTCGTGCAGAAATCAAATAGAAGCTATCATACAATTTTGCTCTGATGGGAGGCAAATACAGAGTAATTTGGGCTGAATTTTCCTTTAAGTTTCTTTGGAAATGAAACCTGAAATGACAAGGAACATGAGGGAAATTGCTCCTCTGTATCCCTGGGAGCTGGAATTGCTGAGTGCTGCAGAACTTCACCAAATCCCCTTATTCAGGACACACTCTTGCAGTATTGGTAGAGGGGACAGGGCTGAGATTTGAGAATGTCACAAGCAGCATGATGAGCAGGCAGGGGCTCTGTTCTGTCTACCATGTGCATAACAACCCCAGCAGGCACAACACTTCCAAATATTCCCTACGTAAAACTACTTTTTTTAATGAATCTGCTTGCCATGTACACGGTGTGGCTGCAGATAGAACGTTTGATGCAAGCTAATTCTGTCATTTTGTGGGCTCCCGTAGTCACAGAAAACCTGCAGCTGAGCAAATTAACACAGGCTCCAAAAATACCTATTTGATCATTAAGTAGAGCAGAAAACATGCACTCGGCAACTTACTAAGAGTTCAGCCTTCTGCAGGCCATGAGATGGCACTATCAGGGATAAATGACCATTCCTTCAGCACATTTCCACACTGTCTAGCAGAAAACTATCAGACTCTGAGTCAGCACATCAAAGTTTCTCCTGTCTTGAGAAGAATCACTGAGCACCGGTGTGGGAAGGCTGCAACAGACACCGACATGATTTCTCCAAATCAAGGTTGTGGTGGATCTATGTCTCTTGAATGGGGTTGGGAAGCAAAGCTCTTCTGGCACTGTCCTGGGTGAGAAGGTCACGGTAACAGACAGCAAATACATCTGTTGGGCATTTTAAAGGGTGTACCTTAAAAATTAAGACACAAGATTGCCTGAAAATCTAAAATACCCCATACCCCGTACATGTCAGTGGAGTTAGAGAACAGGCTCCATAAATAATGGAGCATCTGTTTGCAAAAAGCAGACAAAGGGAATAATCATGCCTGTGCTTATTTTTATATCATAATTCACTGCTGGAGTGTGAGTGTCTGTGGCTGGACTCCTGATAAGCAGCAGACAGGCAGGAGGTGGTGACCAGCTGGTGCTGCTGGCAAGGCCACTTGCATTGCGGCAAGGCCACTTGCATTGCAGCAGGGCTGGAGCCCAGGCAGGACGGAGCAGGACAGGAGGGAAAACGGCAGTAGTT
>JAWWEU010000062.1:2937813-2951837 GCA_035583155.1 Acropternis orthonyx
GGCAAGGCCACTTGCATTGCAGCAGGGCTGGAGCCCAGGCAGGACGGAGCAGGACAGGAGGGAAAACGGCAGTAGTTCTGTGAGAGAGGAGGGAAGGGGCAGGCAGGGAGTCATGCCCCTGATGCACAATCCACTAGTGGTCACCGTGTCCCTGTGACACCACACGGGTGGTGGTGCACCCCATGTCTGTCTACCTTGCACTGGTGGACCTCATACTGGGGTACCCTACACTGGTGTACCCCAACTGGGGTACCCCACACTGGGATGGGGCTGCAGTGCCCTGCTCTGGGCTGTGCCGAGGCATTCGACCCCTCCACACCGAGGGCTGGTGGGAAAGGACGAGAGAAACTCAAGAGCCAGAAGAACAAAGCACCAGCAGAGAGAAGAAAAACGACCCAAAATATAAGTGACAAGTGGTGTTTGAATAGGAAACAGTGTTTCGCTGAACTCTGCACATAAAATGAGTGGAGAGAGTGGAAAATGTCTGAAGCAATTTGCAGGAGTTTATTGAATCCCCACAGGGAGCTCCAGATGGTTTGTGTGGCCAGTGTGGCTTTCATTGCTCATGCAAAAGCTGCCCTGAGTTTTCAGGAGCGTTTGTGATGGTAACAGTGTTTGCTTTCCCTCTCTCTCTCCCTCCCTCCATGGACGTGGGGATTCTCTCCCTGCTGCACCTCTGCCAGGGCACCTCTCTCCTCCCCAGTGCCAACACAAGCCCTGGCCAAGAGGGACGTGTCCTCCCTGTGCAGCACATTGATGGTTCTCCCCCTTTCCCACATTCTTGGGTTGTTAGGGGCTCATCCTCTGATCTGCACTTCTCTTTTTTATGATGCTTAAAAATGACTTTGTGGGCTCTGTAACGAGACAATCTGTTGTCATTGGGATGTTCTGTTGGGTTTGTAGCCACATTAATCCTATGGCACAGTGTTTCCTGGGAGGATTAGAGCCTTAGGGCTGCTTCTGACTCCTGTTACAGCTTCCTGTGCTGGCACCACTGCAGGTACAAGCCTCCATCCTGTCTCCAGCCTCCAGCTGTATCTCCCAAGAGTTTTAAAGCATCAGGTTTAAACCTACAAGATACCCACACAGTCCTGTCACGTTCAGTACAGCCATCCCCTGCAAACCTGAGCAAATACAGGTGAGCCCATCTCTTCCCTGGGCTCTGTTTCCATGCTCTGGGTCAGCCTGTGACTTTGCAAACCTTCTCAGAGGCAGAGAGAAGTCCTGAATCAATTATACATTCAGGCTATTCTTTTCTCTCAGTTCCCAATAGTTCCCCGCCCCCGCCATATGCTGTGCTCTCACTGCATTCTACCTAAAGTAAAGAAGAAAAGTATTTGAGGTTTGGGGTTTTTTTTCAGTCGTGCATTTTTAATTGGACTATAAATTCCACTTTGTTGTATTCTAGAATGTTATTTTTATTTTCCAATAGAACTGTCTCTTCTTTGATGAGGGCAGAGATTTATTACCCAATTTCCAGCTTTATGTCTCCCTTTTGGTCTGTTGTTTTAGCTGTTTCCTAGTTATACAGACAATCCCTTTTCCCCGTCTTTTTACAGTTGAATTTCCTCAAGTCCTTATTTCTGTGCTACTCATTAATACCCACTTCTTTTAACCAGTCTCCTCAGGATTCATATGGGATCCATTCCTGGACCTACATTTCCACTTTATATCTTCTTGAGGATGTCTCTGAGCCTTCCATAATTAGACAGCATATTGTCACTGAGCTGTGTGATGTTATGATGATTTTATAGCCATCTTTATGCTCTGCCCCCTGCCCAAAGCCTGCACAGAAGCACTGAAAGGACATTGGATGTGTTTATTTTTATACACCCATGGAGAATGTCACACCAGCCCGTGGCTGTTCGTAGGTAAAGCCACAGCCTCTTGCCCAAGACCCTGCCAGAAGGCTGCACCATTAACTGCTGTTTTAAACTGAGTGTGTGTATTGGGAGGAAAACGGAGCCAAAGTTAATTTAAGCATAAATACCTTGTAACCTGCTAATTAAACCAACTCCCTGGTGCTCTGCCCTAAAATGCCTCCTCATTAATCGGCGCAGGCAGCACGTGGTGGCTGATACACAAGTAGGACACAGCTGTGCCATGGGCAGAGGGGTGTCCTGGCTTGGACAACCCCACCCCAGCTCAGGGTGGGCGTGTGGGGGCACCTCAAGTACCTGCCCCGCTCACCTGGAGAGCTGAGCTGCCTTGGTCCCAAAGAGCCGGGGTGAAACCCAGCCTGAGGGCAAAGCCCCGGAGATGTTGGGTGCTGGCCATGCTGCAGCCGAAACACAGCCCAGGGCTGGCCTGGTGTGGTGGGGTGACTCTGAGAGGGCAATTCAGGTTTTAATTCCAACCCCTGCACTGGCTACAGGGCTCAGTTTCTGACCTTTCTGCACGTGCTTGCTGTGTTTGTCTAAGCAAAGCCTTTTTTGCTTCTAAACTAAAGAACCAACCCTCATCCGCCACTATTATTTTAGTCTATTTATACAAAGTGTAGCTCAGTGCAGACTTGAAAGGTCACAGGAAAACCTGGGGAGCGAATTGGACCCATTGGTTCTAACATTGTTTTGACATTGGAAGATTCCTTGTTATTAAGCCAGGAAAAGACAGAGTTATTAGTATCTGATTCCACATTAAAAATGAAAATTTGCAGAAAGATTCAGAGCAGTGAAGAGCCTCCCCCCCTCCTTCCAGAAAAGTGTTTCCAGTGGGGGAGCAGCGAGAGGAAGAGAGTTCAGAAAGGCATTTGTGTTTATCCTTTAAGCTCCTCAGACAACCCCCATGTTCTCCCTGTGACCTTTCACTTACGTTCCTCCTGCAGAGCCAGACCTTTGTGTAGCTTTGTTTCAGCCCTTCAAAGCAAGGATTATTTGAAGAACTCTCAAGGAAAAAAATAAGTTCCTTATATTCATGCAATATACCCTGTAAGAATATGTTTCAGATTTGCCAGCAAGATGTACTCGAGACTAACAATCCCTGGTTGGATGAGTTCTGGGAGGGGAAGCTAAATATAGCATTATTAACAGTAAAATCTGCTGAGAAGGACAGAGCAACACCTGAGCACACACATGGCTGCACATATGACTGTGGCCCTTCCACAACCCCATTGCTGTGACTGCCCACCCCTCTGGTGTGGCCACCAGCCATGGGGACAAGTCCTTGTGGTCTTCCACCCACAGAGGTGACTCGGGAGCTGCAGCATCCTGGGCACCCAAAGCCACCTGTCCCCAAACTGCCGTGCCAACTCCAGTGCTGCCAAGCCATTCCTTCACTATGGGGATAAAGGAATGGAGTTACCTCTGCACCCTTCCATTGGATCCTACTGACCAGCCAAAGAGATTAACCTGGCCGTTCTAGGATTTGTGTCTGGATCACTTTACCGGAGGGAATAAATAGTTGTGGGTTTCGTTGGGTGAGGGGAGAAGGGAAAGATGAAGTTCACATCTCAAACCCATTCACTTGCTTTAGCAGCATGTTAATGAATGAGGTTCAGAGCAGCTCTTGCGAGCAAAGAAAGCCCAGTTGGAATAAACAGTTCCACATGCTAATCCAGTCAGGGTTTGTCTTCATCTCCGAGGGGACTGCGGGATCATTACTGCATTAAGGCTCAGCCACACAAAGCAGGAGGAGCAGAGGTTGAAGCTGTGGGACTTTTGGTTTCATCAAGCCTGACATCTCTGAGATAACACATCATTTTCATCTCCATTTGAAAGCATCAATAAAAATTTGTTAGTTCAACATGAATGCTTCAGGAAGAGCCTCCCAAATCCATAAAGCTGAACACACAGCTCAAATGCACCAAAATTAACTCCTGTTTACTGGGGAAGAAGCACTTTATTACTGCAAGATGGGTAAGGATCATGCCTGGAGCTCCAGCCAGCACCTCCCTCACATCTGCTAGAAGAGAGAGGATCCCTGCTGAGCCAGGGTACCCACGATCCAAACTTGCTACTGATCTCAAGCAAAGAATCATCTTCCTGGGCCTTAATCCTACCACCTTCAAGCTCTGAAAGTCACATCCCTTCTCCCCTTGCCTTCTAGCTGGTGTCTCGTTTTTCTCTTTGCACTATAAAGCTGTAAGATTCTCTTTCTACTACAAAGCTCAGCGAAGCACTGAGCGGCTGGGTTATCCCAACTCATTGTCTGGTGAGGTGTGACTTAGGTCAGTCCTTGAAGTAGTTCCATAAACAGTATTTAAGAAGTAAAATAATTCACACTGCATTTCTTGCAAGTACTTGCCTGAGAGGAACCTGAGCAAAGCCTGGAGATCCACGCTGCTCCCTGCTCAGGAGAAGAAGACAAGGTCACCTCCATGGCTGGGGCACTCCAGGAGCTGCCGCTCTCCTTCCCCAAAGACTAAAGCTCTGCTGGGGCAGCAGTGAGAGGGGCTAAGATCTCACTTTATGTTTTAGTTTCAGATCTTTTCTGCATATTTCCTACATTTCACAGCAAGGTCCACAGCAGGAGCAGAAATACCACCACTGATTTCCAGTGCTGCCTCGGGGATCCTCATTCTTACAGCCCCATGATGCTACTGGCTGATTTTAGTTAAGGGAACCCCCCCAAAACACGCAGACTGCACACACTCACTCTGGCAGAGCAGCCAAGCTCAATACCAGCTGTAGGAGAGCACAGGACCTGCAATGCTGCCCTCCCATGCCCCCAGTGCAGCCCCCTTTCTGGGACATTACGGGGACTGACGTGTTTGCAGCACCTGAATTCAGGATTTTGCAGAGAACATTTGGCAGTGACCTGATACTTCGGCTCATCACGTTCACGTGCTGCTGCCCAGCACAGTCCCACTTACTGCTGGGCCAGAAGATGCCAGGAGCATCTCTTCCAAATAACCTTTAAATGTATTACACGTCTCAAGAAGAAAGTGCTGCATAAACTCGGCACTGCAGGGGTAGGGGGTGTCTGCAGCATCCTCTCCATGTTTGCATTCACATAGACTGTTCTGCTTATTAATCTCAGTTTTTCTCACTTAACTCTGAAACTGAAGATATTACTCGGGTTCTGCACCAGTTACCTGTAAATGAGAGGGTAAGTCAGAGGCACCACTGCTGGCCCAGGCATGGAGCAGTGACCCCTGTGGGGCTGCTCCTCAGCTGCTCATCCCGTGCACGGGAGGAAGACGAGGAGGATTGTTTTGCCCAACTTCATGTGGTTTCCCCCCCAGACAATCTGCTTACTGTAGAGCCCTTGTGAGAGGAGAATGCCAGCTCGTGTTCACTGGTTTATAAATAGAGTGGGAAATAGGAACCCTTCACTACACAGATTTCCTGTCAGAAATCTCTTCCTTCAATATGCTTTTTAATTAAAACCAAATTCAGCTCAGCTACATCTTAAGCTCCTTTTGCATCTCCCCCTCATCAGTATCCCTTTTCCCCAAGCTTCTTCAAATCATTTTTCCACTGGATTCGTGCTACTCCCAGTTTACAGCTCCCAGTTTATACCACACCAGCATTACTCAGGAGATATCAACACACCTAAAACGTAAGGAATGGCAGGAAAAACTCCTATTCCAGAAAAAAAAGAGAAGTTTCACTTCAGTCACTAGATCCTCTCCCATTAACCCTTCCAGAGACCTGCTGCTCCCTGGAGCAGTTTGCTCGTTGCTGCTAACGAGGCATGAGTTATTGCTCATGTTTATGATAGGGTGATATATCCCATTAATTAGCTCTGCATGAATCAATGGGAGCCACTGAACACGTAATCCTTGGTAATTCATAACACTGGAGTAGAGGAAGCAGTGTCCTGAGTGTTAAATAAACAGTGATCATGATGATGAATCTCAGAATTACCACAAAACATCAAAGCTCCAGGGTTGGTGTGAGCAGTTACAGGGCCAGGTGAGTGCCGAGCCAACAGTGCCACAGGGACATCCACTGTCCCAGGTGACACAGGTGTGTGTGAAGTCACTGCACAGCGACTGACACACAGTTTTAATTCAATTTGCATCTACTAATAAAGTTTCCCACACCCTCTACAGTTGGAATGGTTTACAAATTCCCCCTTTTCTGAGCCACCAACTAATAATATCCCCACTTTAATTTGTGATTCACTGTGTAGAGTCATAATAATGAATATTCAGCTTCATTAGCACATACTTGATTCAGTTTCTGCCGAGACACTCAGCTCTGGCAGTGGATCCTTCTGGGATTGGGATCACTCTGGCAGTGGGACCACTCTGGCAGTGGAATCACCCTGGCAGTGGGATCACCCTGGCAGTGGGATCCCTCTGGCAGTGGAATCACTCTGGCAGTGGAATCACCCTGGCAGTGGGATCCCCCTGTGGAGCAGCAGCCCCAGGCAGGGCACCCACACCATGATGGGGACCCCCAGCCACACTCCCCGAGCCCTGGGGCAGCGACGTGCTCAGCCCACGGCACCCACACAGCCCCTGCTGCTTTTCCATCCCGTCCTTCTGTGAGATGGAACAGATTTTTAAATAGCTGGTTTTGATCATTTAGGGGATGTGGAATCCCTTTGGAGCCCTGCTGCCCAGCAGGTCCGGCGCATCCCTTCACATCCCCTGCTCTGCATGTGGTTGTTTGTAAACCGAGAGTACAGATGACAGGAAAATAATGAAAGCATTTTTCAGGGCAGATCCTTTTGTCATTGCCTTTTTTCTTTCATTCCCTGGAATAAAGTGCTGCTTTTAAGCCAGCAAATCATTCGGCTCTAATTACCCTGGGCATTCAGAATTGAAAATTCAGAAACAGGGTGGGAAAGAAAGGAATAATAACCATTCATAAAAAATATTGAACATCACAGTTTTACAAAATGCCCACCCCAGGCATACTTTCCCCCCCATATAAGATTGTAGTTAAGATAGATTGTGAAGGAATTTCTAAAAAAATCCTGAGCTTTTTTTTCCTCATATGTCCCAGTTGCAGCTCCCCCATGCTCGCCCTCACCTCCTGTGCCCAGCAAGCACCATATCCTGGCAAAGTCTGGTTCTCCCTCTGCTTAAAAGCATTAAAATAGGAAGATACCAAGGTTCAAATTGGTCTCTGAATCTCCCAATTATACCTTGGGCTGCCCTGAGTGCCAGCAGCATGGGCAGGTCAGTCCCACAGAGTCCCGTGCTCCCTCTGCATCCCACAGCTCCTGGAGACCTGTTGAAATCTATTACAGACCTTTGATCTCTTCCTACAAAAAGGTTTTTCTGTGGAGAGTGGATGGGATTAAGCAGAAACTATTTTCCCAGAGCACTCTGTGGGCTTCCCTCCCCCCTCTCTGCTTTCTTTTTAGCAGAAGATGCCAACAGCAAAGACCCTGACAAGGCTTTGGGACTCCCAGCTCCTGAATAGAATCCATCCCATCAGTCAAATTCAAGATCTATCTGAACCAAATACTCAGCATGTGGCACAAAAACCTTGTAAAACTGAACTGTTAAATATTTAGGGCAGATGACAAACAATATGTCACAATATTTGCAGAACTGTGTTTGCCATTCAGTGCATCATCTTACTCAAGACTCTGGTTTTTGGAGGCATCAATGCAGGAGTGAGAAACAAGTGGTTGACTGTCGGTGTTTGGTTACACTGTGGATGGTGAATCAGATTTAATGTAGATTTCTGAAGTCTAATATTATATGCTACATGCCAGGTGGGCATTAACTTTTATTACTGGGGCTTAGCAATGAATATTTGAGAAGAATTTAATTAACATGCAATAATTGGTACTTTAATTCAGTTTGGTGGGTTTGTGCCTGGCCAGCGGGCTCCCTCAGTGCAGAGCCCAGAGATTTGCAAACTCCCCTTTAACTGGGAGGGTAATTTTTTTTCCCCCAAAAAAAGCGGTTTTGGTTTCCAACACCCGTCATTCCGTTTACAGTGAATTTTCACAAATGAACCAGTTGGACCTGGTTTGCATTGGGATAAGTGGGAAGAGCGTTTGCCTGCTTGGATGGGCAGGGGAACCCCAAACTGGGGAGTGTGTGCAGGAGGACACGGGGCCAGCCCTCAGCTCTGCAGCACAGAGTAAAGACAAATCCAGAGTATTTTATCACCCTGCAGGTTTGTTATAAGCCCAGCCAGTGTTGGCATGAACTGGGATTTATTTCAGCGTGGCCTCACTCCCTGTTCCATATCTTGCCCAAACTGTGCCCCAATGGACACCCCGGATCCCTCCACAGGGCAATAAAACACCATGGAAAATACACTTCCAGCTGTGTCGCCTCAACCCTGTTTTACAGATCCACAATAATTTTAAGCTTTCAAACCCCTTTTTCTCCCATATATTACATTTTAACACGTTCTCACAGCCCAAAGCACCACCATAAAAATGACATCTGAGCATGCCTGATTTATCTGGCCATCGGTGGTTCCCGGGACACATCTGCTGAGCTAAGGCTGTCTCAGTGAGGTTTTTGGGGGGGGTGTCCATCGCTTGGAGCAGGAGGGCAGGGCTGGGCATCGAAGGTGACTTGTGTCAGTGGCAGAGCCCAGCTCAGCTGCCTCTCCCTGGCACTGGGGTGTCAGAAAGCAGGGGCAGGAATCAATACCGTCATTTAATTCTGTACCTGTGGCAACCCACACACAAACCTGAATTGGGAATTAATCCCAGGGAGCCCAGCTACCTGGTGAAGGGTGCCATAGTGAGGACAAGTCAAACACAAGTAGATCAAAGCTGCCAGATCTCCCTTTCGCAGAGAAATAACCACTTAGAGCAAAACTGCAGAGCCCATGGGAGACTTCCCCAGCCAGCACTGAGGGGATGGTAGCACTGGGTGTCACTGGGAGATCAGCCCCTCAGCGAGTTCTCAAGCTGCAATTCCCCATCACTTGTGGAGATTTGCATTTACTGTGCAGTTTTGTGGCGTTTTCCTTGCCTTTATCTTGATGGGAATCCGTTCCTATGAGATTATGATGCTGCTTTCTCTTTTTTTTTTTAATTAATTGAGCCAGCTTAAAAAAAAAAAAAAGAAGCCCATTTCATTTTAATCATGTATTATGCAAATTACAAATTTAAATATCATTAAGAAATCTGTTGCTAACTTAATTTATTTCTGCTGTAGCACCACTGAAGGCTTTTGATCTCAGATTAGCGCTTTGATCCGCTCCCTTGGTCGGGGTTACGCTCTGCCGCTGCGGTAAACGCTCTTCCTCAGATGTCAAACGTGCAACACCAGAACAGCTTGTTCGAAGCATGGCAGGGGAAACGCTGCCAATTAGGCCAAACGAGGAGGGTTTGCAAGGAGGAGAAGTTTGTTTCCAGGAGCTGCAGCCCGTTCTG
Source organism: Acropternis orthonyx (assembly GCA_035583155.1). Lineage (NCBI taxonomy): Eukaryota > Metazoa > Chordata > Aves > Passeriformes > Rhinocryptidae > Acropternis > Acropternis orthonyx. The sequence goes on from JAWWEU010000062.1 coordinate 2,947,060, forward strand.
CCGTGCCCTGGCCGTGCCCTGGCCCACGGGGATGAGCGGCGCGCGGCCAAGGATGCAATGGGTCATCCCTGTGAGCAGTGGCAAACCTTTCCAGACCTTCCCTATCTACTGTCCATTAAAAACACAACCCGCCATGTTCCATTAATTCCTCATTTAGTGCGAGTAAAGTGCTGATACATACATTTTAGCTCCACTGTTTTTAATCAGTTAATTTAACCAGAAGCATTAATAATGTATTTCTTTGCCACTTGACTGCTCATCTGTTAAGCAGCTTATACATAGGAGAAGAATGTCACCCCCTGTGACATGAAGTGCTTAATTCAGAGCAAATGAAATAGGATTTTGCATATTCAATAACAAAACGAGAAAAGAGGGAGACACCGTCTCCTGGGAATGGATCGACCTGCTGTGACGGGATTTCTGTCCTGGCAGGCGGGAAATCCCTCCCTGTGGGACACACTCATGCTTTGCATATCTGATTTTCTGGTTGAGTTCACTTTCTTGGCATTACTCAGCAAGTACCTGGCCCTTCCTCCTGTTGCACCATGTGGTGGAATCAGAGGCCCTGGGAATGTGGCTCAGCCCACTGGCTCCTCCACCAGCCACTGTGGGGTCCCCAGGACACCCCCAGAGTGAGCAGGGCTGTGGGCAGGGAGGTGGCAGTGGGTCTGACCCCACTCTCATTCAGCCCTGTGCTGCAGGTTCACAGCAGCTGAAATTGAGATGTCGCAGTTCACCTTTGGGGGTTTTGGGGGGATGGGGAGCTCCCAACCACCTCGGGGATGGGTCATCTCACTGTGCCTGTCCCTCCTCTGAGCCCATGGGGGATTCAAGCAGGGCAAGGGTTGCCCTGCCCTGTGTCCTGTGTCATCCAAAGGGTGTTGGGGAGTGAATCCAATCAGGTACGCCAGGGGAGTTCAGGAGCCTCCAGAACCTGAGCCCAGAAGGGCTGTGTTGAGTCCCCACTTGGTTCCATCATGGACATGGGGGAAGCTCCTTGGTGGCCAGGAGTGAGTTGTCAGCCCATGGAGGCAGCAGAAAATGGGGGTCCTCAGAAAAAAACAGCTGGAAATGCCTCGGACCTGAGAGCCAGGGAAGCTGCCAGGGTGGGAGCAGCATCCCCCTGCTCAGGGACAGGCTGATGCCTTTTTAGTGTATACAAAAATGATGTGCAGTGAACACGGGCAGTGTGTGAGTGCAAGCGATCCGGACACACCGGCTCTGAGGTTAATCCTCCCTTGCACTCCAGGCAGATCCCGCTCCTGGGTTTTTAGCAATCAGCATCCAGAGCAAGCAGCCCCCATGGGCAGGGCCAGCTCAGCCCCCGAGCCACCGCCGAGCCCTGTGCAGGGGCTCTCTGGCGTGATGCGTGTTGATGAAGCCTGAAATTGCTTTGGATCCATGGCTGTGCTGCATCACATTAAGCAATGCCACGCTGAAGTGACAGGGCCAGTGCATGATCAGCAGCACTTGAAGGGGACAGAGACTCAGATCCTGCCGCTCTGTCAAAACCAGGAACCCACTGACAGACCTCGAGAATTATTTTCAGCTCCTTCCCAGAAGGTTTGTTTCAATCAGTTTGCAAGTTCTGCTTTACTGCCTTGGCACGGAGCAGCTCCATGGTTCTGCTGTAGGGCACATCCCAGGATCTGACATGTACGGCTCAATGGGAGTCTGGGGAGGGCCAGGATGGGGGAATCAGCTCTGCTTCTCCGGCTCCAAGGGTTTCCCAGGAGTAACAAGGGCCCCAGAAGGGTGGGAGCCCCCACATTCCTGGCACTGCCTTTACTCATCAGTTTATTAGATGGTTTTGTTTCTGTTTGGGAAGCATTAATTGACACCAGAACTGGGGGCTCTGCTGCACACCAGACTGAGCACAGGACCAGCTCCTGCTCTGGCCACAGGAGCTCATGCATCACTTTACAGTCGCAGCTCCTTGGGGGAAGGTGCAAGGGGAGATTTCTTGTGAATAAATCTGTCATTGCTTTCCCCCTTTTTTTGTGTGGTATTTATTGCCCTCTGGGTTTTGCTGCTCTCACTGCATCCTTATTATTGCACCTGAGACTGCCACAGTCCCACGGGACAGGCAGGCTCGGGGAGTTGCAGCCCTATTCCAAGTCACAACCTCCTGCTCCAGGGAACTTTCTTTCACTTGCCAGCAAGTGTTATCTTGTTTCTCTTTATCAGGATAAACACCAGTCCTGGGGAGAGCTGGACCACGACAGTGAGATTCTCCGCACTGGACTGGTCAAAGCAGCAGCATCAGTTCTCTAAGCCTTCCCAGGGAGGCAGGTCTGTGAGGAAGGACTGTCCATCCTCTGCCTCGGGGACCTGACAAAGTGGCATCCTGCAGGAACAGGCCCTAAGTTCTGTGTACCTGTCCTGATCAGCCAGTTTGCTGATCCTGGCCCAAAAACAGAGCAATTTGTCCTCAGAAGAGGACAAATGCATTCCCCAACCAGCCAACCCTGAACCTCAACAGGAAAAACATTTTATAACCTCAGAGAAAAAAAAACCAAACCAACAAAGCACAAAATCCAGGTCTGGGCACAGGAGGGCTGTGAGAGGGAGCAGGAGCTCCCGTGTCCCTGAGGAGCTCCGCTGGCTCCATCCTTGCTAAGAGCTGTCTCAAACCAGGTATTTCTTCCCGGATGTCACATGGAAAGAGGCTGTCAGAGCTGTCTAAATGTGTGAACAACACTGTCAGCGGGGGAGAGAAAAGTGTTATCAGAAATAGTTGTTCTTCAAAGCTAAATAACTCCGTGATTTTATAAGGAGTAGAAGATAAGAGATCACACCACACGCTGAGGGATGTTGGATTTTTCTTTCCGAGAATGAAGCTGTTTGTTTTGGTAAAAAGGGGAAGAGGGGAGAAAGCGAAAATCTAAAATACTTTGACTTTCTTGACTTAGCTCCTGACAAAGCTAAAAATAACTGTGCTGGCACTCAGCCTGCGCAGGCACAGCCCGGGATCAGCTGGAGTAGTGGAAAAGGGTTCCCAGCTCCCTTTCTGGCTCCATCCTGGGGCCTTTCCCCAAGTCTTCCCGCACTATCCCTGGGGATGGAGGAGTGTGATGCAGCTTTGCGAGATGCAGACATACTTGGGGTCTGTTCTGATTGGCATCAGTGGGATATTGGGTGTTAGCTGGGATCCAGACTTTACTCTGAAGAGAGGACCAAGTTCTGCTACTCTGAGTCAGACCCTCTGTGCTTTGCAGCCAAACCTCCCATCAGGCCAGGCCAGGCTCCTTCTCCAGCCCAGCCCCCCTACTGCAGTCTGGTCTAGACCCAAAGGGGAGCTTCAGGCATTTACTCTGGAATCTCATTTTGCATTTTGAAAACTCCCCATCTCAGCAGCAACATCAGGGTCATCAAATAAAATAACATGAAGTAGTCAGACATGAAGTTGATTCTAATTAGCATGTTTTCCCATACGCTGGCTGACATTCTCTAGAGAGCAATTAGACTGCTTTAAGAGTAAAAGACAACTGGATAATTATTTAACCTGCCTGGGATTGATTTGAAAATCCAGGAAGTCAGATACAATAATGGATGACTGCATCAAAAAATATATATATAAAAGTAAGTGAGAAGGGTCGAAAGTCTTTGAGCCTGTCATCAACAGCTTGTGTGAGGCACCTCCCACAAGGCTGACTCCCAGCCCCAGGTGCCATTGCACCAAAGACCCTACAAACATGGCATGAAAAGAGGGTTTTCAGGGAAAAATATCTATGCAAACAAATTCAACCTGAACTGAGAAACCTCAGTGTGTGTTGATCAACACATGGTGCTGCAGTGGGGAGTCCAGGGGCTGCACTGGCTGGTCAAGGTCCCTTCCTGGGTAAACCAGGCAGCAAATCTTCTCATGAACCTCAGGAGGATGTCACCAAGCGTGACAGACCTCGTCATGGCTGTCTTTTATCTGTCTGCCAAGCCATGGGAGGGAAAGAAAGAAGGAATGGGAAGCTGGGACCTGCACAGAAAGGCAATACTGGGAAATGCCGTTAGCACCAAGGAGCAGCATCCAGCGATCTCCAAGACACTGGAATTAGCTTCAAAAATAGGGCAGAAGCAGAAATGGTTTAGAGAGAGACAGCAACACTAAAGGACCTTTAATCTTCCTCACTCTGGTGGAATTTGTTGATAGGTAGTGTGTAAAAGTGGAGATTGTTTTGTTCTGAACTTTTCACACCCCTTGACTCTCGTTCATGAGCGTGAAGCTGGGTGAGGTTCCTGCCCAAAGCCTGCATGGGATCACTCATTGTGGAGTTGTCCACAAGTGTGTCCAGCCCTCAGCAGCAGATTACCCAGCCCTGTGTGGCTCCATCTCTCCTGCTGAGGGTTACAAGGGACCCCTGGGGTCCCCCAGCCCAGCCATCAGCCAGCTGATGTCACATCCCTCGTGCTCTCAATGGCACAAGCTGATAGTCTCCATTTTGCTCAAATGGAAGAACTGCAACAATTATTTTCATAATTAGCACTGGCTTTGCAAATTAATGCCAGTTATGCTGTGTAATCATGATGAAGATTATGCATTAATCAGCTGTTTCAAGCTGGTTATTAGGCTCTTTAAATAATGATGGGAATGAACAACTCTGAAGGAGCAGCGCAGCAGCCAGGAGGGATGGGAGGGTGGGATCTGCAGATCCAATGGGAAGGGCTGTGCTGGCAGCACAGGATCTGACATCAGGCACTCCCTGTCCCCCCAGGTTCTGAGCAAAGAGCAGGCTGTGCCACGTGGTGGCTGCACTCAGCACCTCGGGAGCTGCGGGACATTC
>JAWWEU010000062.1:2952401-2984881 GCA_035583155.1 Acropternis orthonyx
CCCCCCAGGTTCTGAGCAAAGAGCAGGCTGTGCCACGTGGTGGCTGCACTCAGCACCTCGGGAGCTGCGGGACATTCCCAGTGTCCCGGTGTATTCCCGGTGTGCTCCCAGTGGTGGAACCCAAAATGCGTCACTTCTGCCTGTCCCCTCTCTCATTGCCTGGCACTGAATTCAAGGTACTGGGTGGCTGCACAGAAAATTCTTTCCTGTCACAAAGCCTATTATATCCAGTTGGATGTCTGGAACAGGAATTTATTCGGGATAAAACACCCCTAATCCACATACCCAGCCCTTCCATATTCTCTCATAATAAGACATGCTCCAATGCAACCCTGAAAGCTCTGGGCTGGGAGAAAGCCTAATGCCAGCTAGTGGATAATCAATGTAACATGAATCCAGTTATCACTTCAGGACGATGCTACAAAACAAAAAAATCCCTTGCTAAAATGGCCTGGACAGTGAAGCTTTGAAGAGAAAGATGGGGACGAATCTCACACTCACTTTAGTTTTGTTTATTGTTTCTCCTGTAATGTTGTGTATGAACTTCCTCTGCCCTAAGAAACTTAAACTGAGCTGCCAGCATGTGCAGACTTTGATGTGGATGAATAATTTTCTTTGCACTAGTCAAAACCCAAATGTTTTGTCATGATCCAGTGAGAATGAGGCACGTGAACAATTTTGCTACGCTCCTGCCTACACTGCTTGGCATTCTGGACTGAAAACCTGGTCATGAGTGATGGGCTGAAAATCACATGGGACTGAATGAGTCTCCAAGAATGAACATTCAGCCTCTTTTTCTTTATTTCCCCTATTACCAAAATTAGCAGTGAGTTCGGTATTTTTTTCCAGCAGAGGCGTGCGGGGAACAGCTCAAACTTTTTTGGACATTTATGAATGCAAATTAATTCCCACACTCACTTCACAGCTGGGGACAGGGACGCACAAAGTCTGCAGAGGAAGAGGAGAGAAGGGACTTGTCACGACCAAGGGGAGCAGAAAGTCAGAGGCCTTTTACAACTCCCTCTTCTCCCCTGCCATGAAATCTCCAACCATCATTCTTGTGCTTCGCCCCATCCACAGCTCTGCTCAGGCTCCTTGGGAGGACACCCAGGGCAGGGCTGTCAGCAGAGATGTCAGCTTGGTTCTGGCCAAACTGGCACTCCTGGCTAACACCAAACAGCCACAGAGAAAGTGCTCCGGCTCCTGGAGAAGGATTCATGCCATTGCCTGAAAGCCAGGAGGAGCAGACATCTGTTGTCTACCACAAAGCATTTGAGGACTACCTTAAATTGAAGAGGAAGATTCTCCTTCTGCTAATGAACCCTGAGACCATCTGTTACCAATTGTACTTGCTTAACTCGCTCATCCATTAAATATTTTGGTTTACTTTTTAATAAGACAGAACAAGGTTTGTGTCTTCCCGTGGTTCTGCGAGGGTTGCGGGATGGATCCTACATCTCACAGACAAGGACATGCCGTTACATAACCCACGCCTGCACCCAGTCACTCCAATTAGAGTGGCTGTCAGTGGGAACTGAGGACAGGACTCACAGACACGAAGCCAAGAAACCCAGTGATGCTGCGACATGAGCTTGTTGCCCCTGGGGAGGTGTAATGGCATTAACAACTTTTGAACACGGGAAAGCTGCATCCGAGATGCGCATTACTGAGCAGAGAAGCTGTAGGGTAGCAAATCCAGAAGTCTCTGCTGCTCGGAGTTAAGAACTTGGAGAACTAAGCATGAGGAACAACAAAAGAGGAGAAGGGCACTGAAAATGGCACTAAAAATACCCATCAGCAGCACTGCCCTGACTGCCTCCTGTGCGAGGACAAGAGGTGGGTGGCGAGGCAGGAGGAGCACAAGGGGAGGGCAGTGCCAGCTTTGTACCCAGTTACTCCTCACAGCACAGACCTGGAGCAGCCCTGCAGCTGGGCAATAAGCCTGTCCACGCTTCCCAAGGTCAGCTCATAAAGTTTTATGGGAAGCCCCTCATCTGTCTCATAAAAATATTCGAAGACTTTAAATTGCCTCCTATTGCCCCACAAAGCTGCCACCTTGAACACTCTCATAGACCAGCATCTAACAAAAAAAGAGGTGTTTTCATGTCTTTATTTCAGTCCAGGACAGGACTTGGAGCAAGACCTGCTCCGCCTGCAAATGTTTCAAGTGTTTTCTCACCCTTGCTGCATAAGAATATGAATCAAACTTTATGGGGCTCAAAGGTGGGGGTTTTTTGTCTTGCAGGAGGAATCTTTGAGTATGCAGATGGCCCCAACACACAGGTGATGAGTGCCGAGGAGCAAGCCTTCCGATTCTCCGCCAACATTATTAACAGGAACAGAACTTTGTTGCCCAACACAACCCTAACCTACGACATCCAGAGGATACACTTCCATGACAGCTTTGAAGCAACTAAGAAAGGTAAGAGCAGAGCAAACTTCTGAGCAGCTTTGTGGCCATTTATTCAGCACAAGAAAGGTCTGCTTTCACCAGAGACCCAGCAGTTCATTCTGCCCTGCTCTCACCAGTGATCTCGATGAGAACTCCTGCCGGAGCTGACCTTCCACAGGCTTTTTAATGCAAGGGGAACAAGTACTTTTTTTTTCCCTCTGCAAACCTCACAAAACCTCACTCCTTTCACAGCATTTGCTCTAATCCTGAGCGAAGGTCTGGAGGCCATGCCTGTGTTTGTGTCACTGTATCCCTGGCAGTGTTCACATCCGTCGTGTGGATATTCTGTTCTCTTACTAACAGTCAGTTTTGATTAGTGGATAACAACAGCCCACTTGAATTACTGAAGGGAAGGAAGAAATGGGACTGCACAGCAAAGGCTGTGGCACTGGTGACCTGAGGGCTCATGGAGTTTGATTCTGGTTTGGGAGAAATGAAACCTGCCTGAGCTGGAGGCTATTGGAGGGACATCACTGGGAGGGGGGATCTGCTCCCAGCCAGCCCAGTGACCCCCTGTCCCTTTTAGGATAGTTAGTTTTGTGGTGGAGGTTCCCTCAGAGCTCTGCCTGGCACTGCTCTGTGACTCTACCCCCTGGTCCAGACCTCATCTGCCATAATCCCTCCTCTCTCTCTCTCTCTGCCTCAACACTGTTGTAATTACCCAGTATCAGTGCTGTGTCAGAGCCCAGAAGTGCCTGTTCACCCACTGTCCCCCAGCTCAGGGCAGGCACAGCACTCTATGCCCAGGGCAGCCCCATGCTCTGATAACATCCCTCCCTTCCCCTTCCAGCCTGTGACCAGCTTGCCCTGGGGGTTGTCGCAATATTCGGACCTTCCCAAGGCTCTTGCACCAACGCCGTCCAGTCTATCTGCAACGCCCTGGAAGTCCCCCACATACAGCTCCGATGGAAGCACCACCCTTTGGATAACAAGGACACTTTCTATGTCAACCTGTATCCTGACTATGCTTCCCTGAGCCATGCCATTCTGGACCTCGTGCAGTATCTGAAGTGGAGGTCAGCCACGGTGGTGTACGACGACAGCACAGGTAGGGAAAGGAGGGGTTGAAAGGAGGAATCCGGAAGATTTTGTGTTGTGGGTCCCTTTGGGAACTTCTCCCATGAGCCCTTCCAAGAGCCAAAAGACCCTCCCCATGCAGTGATGGGTTCCCAGGCATTCAGGCCAGTGTTGTGGGAGGCCCTGGGGTCTTTCTAAGCCTTTCATTCACAAAGTTCTCAGTGAGTGGGGGGCCCCCAGCCCCACAGGCTGTCAGATGGCCATGGGAGGTTCACTGACACTGGGGTGACCAGCTCAGCCCAGCTCTTCTGGCACCACAGTTCTCCTCTGCACCACCAAAGCCCTGTCCGTGGCTGCCATGGAGGGTGCAGTTCCCACCTAAAGCAAAAGCAGTTCTGGAAAGTTTTTTGTTTTCTGGTTAATTCTGTAAAACAGAGCTGACAAAGTGGTTTTTTCACATAAGGAAAGCTGTTGATGGTTAAACAAAGCAAAGTGCTGCACAGTGCTGGAGATAAACTCCCAAAAACAAAAGCCACATTGGATAGCCTGTCCAACCTAATTCCACTAAACCAAATGGTTTCTTTAGGGGAGGGCTGATGAGAACACAGTTTGACATTCCTGTTTTGCAAATGTGGGTCACAGTATGTTCCCTTCGTGGCATATTCTAATGTGTTTCTTGTGCTATGCAGAGGGACACGCTGCTCTCTTCCCCCTTGCAATAGGCATCTGCTGAAATTCTCCTTGCAACATCAAATTCCAGCAATTCCCGCTCAGCTCATGCATCCAGCATGGCTTTCTGCCTTGTGCAGGAAACAGAAATGAATTCTGAGGGTAGTAGGAAGTTACGAGTTGTGATTAAGTGACCGTTGCGATCTACACGATTCATAAATCCAAGTGCATATTCATTTTTTCCTTTTGCTGCTGTGCATGGTAAATGTGCAGGTTTTAATTTGTTGTGCAGCTGATGATCACATCCTGTCCTTTCTCAAGGGCACATTTGCTTAAGAAAATTTGTCGTGATCCCAGAGGTGTCAGAAGTTAGGAACAACCTGCTATTCTCTTCCTACCTAATGCAGGTAGGGCAGGACAGCAGGAAACCACCAGGAAAAACCATTCTGTTGTAGAACAGCTCCTGTGGAGATACCTGGGTGTTAATGACTGACATGTGACACCTTGGTGTTGTTACCCTCTAGCAATGGCCATTTGAGGGAGGGAGAGAAGGAGGGAGGGAGGTCCTGCCCTTATTCCCCAGAGAACAGGGAAGCACTGAGCTGCTGTGCCCCAGCCCGTGGGGAGGGCAGACCTGTAACGCTATGGGTTTGTCTCTGTGTGATGCTCGAAGGCCTCATCCGGCTGCAGGAGCTCATCATGGCCCCATCCCGCTACAACATCCGCCTGAAGATCCGCCAGCTCCCGCTGGACACCGACGACGCCCGGCCGCTGCTGAAGGAGATGAAGCGGGGCAGGGAATTCCGCATCATCTTCGACTGCAGCCACCTCATGGCAGCTCAGATCCTCAAGCAGGTGAGGGGGAACCATGGGGAAAAGCAGAAGTGGCCACTGAGGAGTCCATGAGTGGCCGCACTGCAGGGTGACCCCACGCCGGGGTGCAGCTTTGCCTCAGCCCCAATCCGTAACCACACTAAAAACTACTCCGTGTCCATCCTTCTGTTGAGTTTCTACAGAACACAAGAGTTTTCGCTGACAGACTGAAAGTACTAAAAAGTGACTGTGAATAAGAACAAACAAACGGTACAGGAGGAGAAAGGGCTGTCCTGAACACAGCACCGAGCACAGGCTGGTGCCAGACAATTCTGTGACTCTCCCTGTGGCTGCACAGCCCCAGCCCCCTCCATCCAGAGCAGCACCCCTGGCTCTCCCAGCCACGCCCAGCATCCTCTGTCCCTTCCCCAGCACGGTCTGCAATTCTTGGACTTTAAGCCAGATGTCAGTGATTTTCCATTCACTTGGGCTCTCTCCTTTCTTTCTCTACGAGATCCTCTGCTGGCATTCTTGCTGCTCACCCCAGCTCCTCCTCGTTCCCAAGTGCCTTTGGGTTTTAGGGTCAATATGAGGCAGAGGAAAAGACTCCCACAAAGATGCTAAAAACCAGCCAGTGGAAGTATTGCTCCTCTCAGCCCAGCATGACACCACCACACAGATTAAATAAATCCCCTGAAGGGCTAAGAAAGAGAACACAAGGCAAGAGCCTTCTCCTGCAGCCTGCTTGATGCAAAATGAAGGGAAGTGCATAGAGAACTCAGAAAGCCTGGGAGGGATTATTACGGAAAGCAATAGAAGGGGTTCATTGTCTCCTGCCTGTTATTTTCCCGTGCTGGCTGTGTTTGGTGCTGCTCACTTATTATGCAGTTTATTATAGTTTATTGTGCCATCTGCTCTGCTCATCACCGCGAGTACAGAGTGAGGAAGATGGAGGAGAGGGGGGACTAGAGGGAGACAACTCTCTCTACGTCCTTCTGGCAGATTTTGTGTGTGTGTCGGGTTTTTTTCAGGACCCAAAGCCATGGATTTCAGGTTAACAATATTACACAGTGTTATTTCCACTCAAGGAAATATTGTGAAACATTTTCAGAGTCTGAGAAGGTGCACAAACCCAAACCACAGCCTGAGTGGTCTCTGCTCTGGTGTGAAGCACCGGGCAGGTTCAGAGCAGTGCACCATGATCTGCAGGTCACTTGCATCTGCTGAAGATTAGAAAGCTTATAAAACTCATATTTTCCTCACTTTTCTACCTATATCAAGAAATGCACATCAAGAGGTGCCACCTTCACTTGTGAAACAGCACCTTTACACCAAAAGTACAAATTGGGCCAAGGCAAAACCATCTCCTGGAGAGTGAGTCCTGCTCATGAAGCTTTCCTATCCTGCCTTGGTTTCTCCTGAGGATTTCCTGTGGCCTTCCTTGGTTTTGGTCCCTTGTTATCACTCCACATCAGCTCTGAGGCTTCCCCACAGCCCTGCTCTCCCTGCTCTGTCCCAGGCAGTGCCCGTGCTCTTCAGGGCACCGCTGTGCCTGTCATCTCTAACAGAGCTGCTGCTCCCATCCTGCCACTGCCTGTGGCTTATCCACCGGGATGATCATTTATTCATTTCCCCACAAACCCAGATGCATCCTGCCCCGGGCTGCCAGCGCTGGGAAGCTGAAGCTTCCTTCTGAGAGCAGATCTGGGCTCCTCGCCTATGGCCAAAATGATCCAAAGTGAATCTGAACTGGAATTTCATTATTTGTTCCCGAGTGCTTTCCCATCACTAAGTGATGCTTCCCATACTGAGGTACCATTGCTTGCTCCAGGGTGTGCAGGAAGGAGGGAGCTACAATGCAGCCCATCAGATCCACCAGCCAGGCAGGAATGGGGGGAATAGGACAGGCCAGCGTGTGGCCACACAGCAATAGCCTCTAGACTTTCTAAAAGCTACTGCCAGAGCAGGAAACCTGGGGTGAAATCACACCCTAGTCACAACATGTAGGCCTGCAATCCAGATCCTTTCCTTTTCCCCTGTTTTCTGACATGTCACTTCTTTTCAGACTGTCACTTCCTTCCTCGGAGCTAAATTCCGCCCTAGTAATTTTAGCAAAATCCAAGGGAAGCAAATGTTACCTGGGGGGGACTTGAAGTCACTTTCCCATGAGTGGGGATTTTAAAGTGCTCTTGCATGTGTTTTCTCCAGAAAACATGCTCACAGAGCCAGCATCCCAGGCAAACCCATGGAATCTCTTTCCTGTCACCAGCCACCAGCTTCAAGGTGACCTTTTTCATAGGCTCAAATGTGTTCCCCCTGTGTTGTGCAGGGTCTGGACACAGTCGTCCAGCCAAAGCCCCTCCAGCCCATGGTTGTCCTCTGACAGAGCTCACAGAACAGCCTGTTCTCTCCAGTGCTCAGTTATGCAAATCCCAGCAATCTGCACGAGCCATCCTCTGTGTTGGGGCTGGCCAGGAACCTTGAGCTGGGCTGGCCAAGGGCCCTTGGGTCTGGACCACAATCTCCAAGGGCTGAGGGATGGGGAGGTGTTCCTACTCCCCGTCCTTGTGCCTACACCTTCATGGACCCATTTCTAAACCAGGCACTAAGTTAGGACCTGACTGTCATGCACATGAAGGAGGGACAGGCAGACAGGAGCTCCATATATTCATTACGCTAGTGGGCACTGAAGGGGAGGGGATGCAGAGCCCCAGAAATACACGTGTCAGAAAGCAAAAGCCATTGACTGGCTTATTAGCCACTACTTGGGGACACCCAGTGTCACCCAGAAATGCCACTGGCCCTCACAGGAGCTGGGCACTGAGGCTTTGCCACAGTTTCAGAAGGGTTTGAGGACCCACAGCTCAGCCCAGCACTTGAGCACATGCCTCTTGCTGGCTGAGCACGTGCTTAACTGCTCCATGGGATCAATCCTGAATCCAGCCCCTGGGCTTCCATGTCTGCCTCCTGCCCCATTTACTGATCAGCTCTGAGGTTTACGTTGCATGGCTGTTGTTATATTCTTGTGTCTACTTTACTAACCTCCTTTCCTTACTCTCCTCAAGGCCATGGCAATGGGAATGATGACAGAATACTACCACTTCATCTTCACCACTCTGGTAAAGTATCTGTCTGTGCACACACCTTGCACACTCACAGCTGGGAGGGGTGGAATGTGAGGGAGGGTGGGATGGGTGTCCTATCCAGGAGTGCACTGCACTACAATGGGGTGGGAAATGCAAGGGGATGGGAGGTCTGGGGCCCTGCCGGAGGGTGAGAGCAGGGCTGGGCTTCACCTGAGAGACGTCAGTTTTTCATTACCCTCCTTCTGGAGGGGTCACTCATTTGGAGCAGCTCTGGCTTGCACAGATGTGTGTTCTGCTCTTATTTCCCCTCCCAGTCATTTTGGTTTCAGTGCAGCCCCCCAGGCTGATGAGCACGGTGTGAGTGTGCGGGGCTGCAGCCCCCACCCAGGATTTGGTGGGACCCTGTTTCAGCAGGAGCTGGGGATGAGCAATGTGTGCTCATTCACGTCTCCCTACGGAGCCAGGAGCAGCCCTGCTGTGGTGCAGAGTTCATTCCTGCAGGTTTATTTTGCAGGAGATGAACTCAGCCTGACATTAACTCCCCTCTGTTAAACACGGGCCAGTTCCTCTCTGACTCCGGGAGGCATTTGGCTTTCTTGGCAGGGCCACTTGTGTCTTCATTTAAGATGCTATTGTCTAGTCTACTGTTGAATTTTGCGTGATGTTGAAAATCCAATTTATCTTTTTGCCTTTAGGAAAGAAACAGACTAAACTAACCCTTAAAAACTGCAAAATTTATTTTTCAAATGCAAAAGACATGTTAATTACCCCTGCTGCCATTATCTATTCCAGGCAGCTTTAAGCATTTCCCAGATAACCTCCTATTAATCAGCCCCAGCTGAGCCTGGAGTACATTTCATGTGTAGGTACAGCCTGGAGGTGGGAAAAGAGGAATTATAATAAATTAATAGATAAGCAATCACAATTAATGCCACTTTCCTGAAATAACAGTTATATCATGGGAAAGATATTTTAATCTGTCTTTCCTTAAGGCAATGTTTTCCTAGCTTGCAATGCCTGTGCTTCAGCTTCCTCAGTACGAGACCCATGGGGTGCTAATGAATTAGTCTATTATGTTATACTGAATGTTTCTAAAAGGTCCCCAGTCAATACTGAGCACAGTGTATCAACACTTGGCATGAAATGCTTCAACATTTTGCTAGGCAGCACGACTACAGTTCACTGACTCCAGCATGAAGAGCTCCATCAGCCTTTTCCACTGGAGGAGGAGAAAGAGGAGGAGGAGGAGGAACTGCTGAGCCCTCGTCTCTGACACACACAGCTTTTACATCCAAAGTCCCTGCAGGGAGAAGCCCTAAATTCTGGGGGTGTCCCAGCAGTTTGTAAAATGAGTCCTTGCAGACATGGCCAATCCCCCCCACACCGCAGCCCTCCAGGCAGAGCCGTGTCCATTCAGGGCTCCCGAGGAGCCGTGGGGGGAACCTCATCCATGGGCTCCACATGCCCTTCCTGGACATCCTTATTGCCAGCTTCTGACTGTGGGTGCAGGATGTGGTGAGGATCAGTGCTCAGCATTGCCACCACCACTGAGGAACCCAAGCTGGGATAACTGGGGAGGGGGGAGAACGCATGCAAGGAAGGGGGAGAGCATCACAGGAACACTGAGAATGTAATATTGGGTGGAGGGGAGAATTAATCTGCAGTACAGAAAATAATGAGTGAAAGGGAATGTAGATGAAGTGGAAAATAGAACCAGATGTTTCAATTTGTGACTGTGCAAGAGCAGAAAATCCAGAAGAAACTGATCTGGCGATTTCTCTACACACCTCCCCATGTCCTGACACTCAGCTGGTATCCGGAATTATCCTCTGATTCCAGGAGGTGATAGATCAGGCTACAGCTGAGATTTAAACTGGAACCAAGAAGTGATCTGATGGGAGGTTGGTTTCTATAGGAACTTAGTGAAAGGAAAGGTCAGTAGGGAGCAGCAGGGCAGGGAGGGCACCCAAAATACCAATAGGATCTAAGAGTTGGCCAGGGCTGGTGGTCTGACAGCTGGGTGAGGGAGACCACAGGGTCTGGAGCTTGGGGGATCAGATTTGTCACATACAATCATGTTCTGAGAGGGACAGGATCGGCTTGTGCAATTATTTCCCCACAGCAATTTCCAGACTACAAACTGAAGCGTCTGAATAAAAGTTACGAACCTTGAAAAAATAGATCTGTTCCAGTGGGTCAGGCACAGGAATGTTGCCCCTGTGACAGCCAGATGACATGAGCACCTGTTTGAGGTCAAACCACTGTACTTGCCCTTAGCTACCCTAAGTCATTTAAAAGTCACCATCCTGGCCTGGTTTTCACAGTGCCCTTTAACAGAACATGCAGGTTTGAATTGCAATTTTTCAGGGTAAAAAAAACAAAAAAACCCAAACACCGAAGCCCTGACCTCTGTTGTGTGGTGATTAATAACTCGGTCCCTGCTGCACCTGCAGGCTCAAGCACTGCATCCATCAGCAGCAAGCCCTGGGGCTGCAGAGGCCAGCCCAGGCTTACAGAAAAGATCAAACCCTCAAAGCTTATTAAAGCAAAATAGCCATAAGGATCCTCACTCCCCCATGGAGAATGAAGTCTCAGTTGCTGGAAAGTGCTGCTGTTGTTCTGCTTTGCTTAGGGAAGTGTGTGTGGGACTTCTCCAGCCCCCTGGGGGCAGAGAAGAGCTGGGGCTGGCTGGTCCTGCAGCGTGGCTGGGTCCCACCAGCACAGTCCCATCACAGCGTACAGCCCCATCACAAAGCACAGCAACAACCACAGCACAGTCCCATCACAAAGCACAGCCCCATCAGAAAGCACAGCCCCATCACACCGCACAGCACAGCAACAGCCACAGCATCCCATGCTGTATTTAACCTCTTTTTATGAGCCCTTGTGAGAGCAATGAACGTCGCTCCCATATTCACCCCCACGCTCTCTCAGAGGAGACACTGCTGTTGCCTTCCCGCCTCCCCACATTTTTACTACCACTAAACACTTGCAGAAGTTGTTCAGGATAAGCCCTGATTAAATATGTCCCATCCAACAAATTGTTCCTGTTAATGAAGCCGCCTCCTGACTGCCATCTCCACCACACTCACTCACTCGCCCCCTTGGATGAGCTGCCTGGGTTTGGGGAGCAGATCAGCTGTACATGCTCCTGCCATGCTGTCCAACCCCAAACTACTCAGACTAGTTCCTGAGCGCTGAAGATAATCCCTGAACTGAAGCTGGTATGCAGATGTGTGAAGAGCCAAGAGCTGCACTACAGCAGTGCCCCCCCAGTGCCCCCCAGTGCCCCCCCAGTGCCCCTGACTGCCTTGCCAAGAGACGCTCATGGGCCAGCAGCCAGTGGAGCTGAGCACTGCCTGGCTTTGGGCTTTTTACATCATATAAAGGGCACCCTCATTCATCTGCAGACTGTGTAGGCTGGTCGGAATGTCAAGAAATGTGTCTTAGTTCCTCTTTGATAGTCTGCAAATTGGTGTTCTGCATTCAGAGCGGCTCTGTCATCCGCAGCACCCCGTGGGTTTCAGCACTCCCGGCAAATCCTTCTTGGAAAGGCCCCCGGGAGCTTCAGATACAGGAGCTCTGCCTCGTCTTCCCTCCCTGGGTCGCAAGTCTCTTTTTTCAGGGTCACAGGCAGTGATTCTGGTTTTCTCCCCACAATTCACTTGCTTTTTTCATGCAGAGAGAAAGTTCTTTGGCTCTTTGGTAGGAGTTCCCTTCCGCTGTGTGTGTGTGGGAACCTGCACATACGGCACCCAAATTCCACCAACACCTCCAAGCCTCTTGCAAGCAGCGACTGATGGCAACAGACGGCACAATCCTCTGAATTCCTGAGGGATATGCCTTCCCTCCCACCTTCTGTGGGCTCTGCTGTCTCGCTCCAAACACAGACATGAACCAACGCACAAAAAAAAAAAAAAAAGGAAAAACAAAACTCAAAACAAAACAAAGCTAAGCAAAATGTTTAAACCAGTTTCTCTCTTTTAAGGATCTTTATGCATTAGACCTAGAACCATATCGCTACTCTGGGGTGAATCTGACCGGCTTCCGGATCCTCAACGTGGAGAACCCACACGTGTCCTCCATCATCGAGAAGTGGTCCATGGAGCGGCTGCAGTCGGCGCCCAAGGCGGAGCTGGGGCTGCTTGATGGTGTGATGATGGTACGGGAAGTTCAAACAGGGCACAGGCTGGGCTGGGAAGCAGAGGAGGGTGATAGGAAAGGCAGGGATACTTGCTAAGATCTACATGTCACGTTTATTTGCCTCTTGTACCAGTAACAACTCATCCCAGGTATCTGCCCCGAGGTAGATTCTTGCATTCTCTAATAACTGTCCCTCAAATCAGTGAGTTTGGCAGAGAAGCCCAAGCCCCATTGCTGTGTTAACACTCCTGCTCAGGCCCAGCTGCCAACAGATTTGCCACCAGAGGAGGGAGGTAGCCAGGGCCTGTCCCAAGGGGGTCCAGCTGCCAATCACCTCCCCCCCCCGCAGCCCCTGGGACCAGCAGAATGGGGTGGGAGCACAGCACACGGCTGGGCTGCACCGGGCGACTTGGTGAGGTTGATGCAGGGACAAAGAGCCAAAGCAATGCCCAGAGTTGGGCTGTGCTGCAGCTTTGATGACTCCTTTTAGGGTCTGATGGCAGCTCTGCTCCGCTGAGTTACTGCTCAGAAGGTACAGCACCTGCTCGCCCATCTGTCTTCCCTGCGAGGCTGTCTCCGACCCCCGGAATTGCTGACTGGCTCCCACCTTCCCTCCTCCCTTTAGTTCTGCCAGAACCAGCCCTGCAAGTGGCAAAGCCTCCCAGACTTTCACCTTGAAATGGCTCTTCAGATCCCTCCTGTTCCTTTTGCTGTTAGAGGAGAGTCCTCCACTCTCCCACACCTCCTGCCTCTCCCGGCCACAGCTGAGCCCTCCACTGCCTGCAGTGGGGCTGCCTCCCCTCCCAGTCCCTGTTTGCTTCCCCAGAGGGAGCCTGCCTTGGATTTGTGTTTACCAGGTGTCCATCCAGTGTGGCCCTGGACTCAGCTGGGCATTACCTTTGTAATTCACCATGAAATTGCTTGGACACATCCTTGACCCTGCTCTTCCCCAGCCCCAAATTCACAAAACCTGCTCCTGTTGTGGTCCACACCCACCCACGGAGGCAGGTCGGGCTCCTGCTCTTCATGCTCGGGCGCTGAGGGAAGGGAAGGTCACAGGGACGGCTGCCAGCACTGGAGGATTTTCTCCATGGCTACGTCCTGTGAGATGTTTGCTCAGTTACTCGCTGTATTATTTTGGTTTATTGTGGTTTATTACGATGCTGCTACACTCACATCTGTTTTGTAGCTCTGTGAAGCCAGCAAATAATGTATTTTCACCAGGAGGTCTTACCACATTGGAGTGAAAAATAAATCCAATTCTCTTGATCAGTGTTTGGAGGTGAGATGGGGCATCTCAAATTTAATCTAAAGCCATCACATTATCTGGAAGAAAAAAAAAAGCTCTCCCTAGTTCAACTTACTGAAATGCTGAAATACGTTACAAATTCACAAGGTCCTGATTTTGGTGACAGTTTGGGTCATTTTTGAAAAATTCTATGCCCGTGAACGAGCCATTTAACATCTCTGTTTCTTATTTTCCCATGTATAAAATAGTGTGGAAAATATGTTCTCATACAGGTTTTTTTCCTGCACTCAGACAAAACAGTCTCAATAGGAAAACTCTGTTACTATCATCTACATTTAGAAATCGCTGCCTCCCTGCTTGACACCACAGCAGGAAATGTGCAAGAAACAACCAGAATAGCTTCTCACAGACAAATGACACTGCTAAAATCA
This sequence comes from Acropternis orthonyx, assembly GCA_035583155.1. Lineage (NCBI taxonomy): Eukaryota > Metazoa > Chordata > Aves > Passeriformes > Rhinocryptidae > Acropternis > Acropternis orthonyx. The sequence continues at coordinate 2,966,262 of JAWWEU010000062.1, forward strand.
CTGACTTTAGACAGAACTACAAGTTTTTGGTCTGGAGAGCCAAGGGATGGTTGGTGGGACACAGACGGAGAAACCCTGGGGTCAGGCGGGTGTTGGCAGGGGGTAACTCAGGGCGAGTTCCACCTTCTCCCACGACACCTCACGGACCCCCTGAGTGCCTCCTTGCCCAGGGACCACCGCTATGGCCACCCATACTGTTCCCTTCCCTTTAGACAGACGCTGCCCTGTTGTACGACGCGGTGCACGTGGTGTCCGTGTGCTACCAGCGCGCGCCGCAGATGACCGTCAACTCCCTGCAGTGCCACCGCCACAAGGCCTGGAGGTTCGGCGGCCGCTTCATGAACTTCATAAAAGAGGTAACAGCGTGATTTGTGACCGTAACTGTTCCCGCTAAGGCAGAGCCTCCGCGGCAGGAGAAGCACGGCTGGTGGGTGCCAGAGGGAGGGCAGGGTCCGGGGTTGGAAACCATCCTCCTGCCAGGGCAGGGACAGGGGGATGGAAGCACAGACACACACCAGGCTGCCAAGTGCACTCAGAAAGATAAAACCCTGTCTTTGCCTTCAATATAACACCCGTGCAGCCACACTAAAACATCCCCAAGGAGTTGAAACCTCCCGTGTTTCCCTGGTACTGGCCTCCCTCTGAGCAGCTCTGTCCAAGGCTGTTCCTTTTTGAGCCATTTGCCTTCTACTGAAGCTTTTTTTGGGGTCCATGAAGGGCATTCAGTGCCTCTGCATCCCAGGGCTGAGCTGGCAGCATGGCACATCCTTGCCCACGTGCTGGGGAGTGGTGTTGGCAGGGCAGGGGTTTCAGCAAATGCGGGGCTGGGGATTGAGGAGGCAGCTTTCTTCCCTCTCCAGTCTCAGTCATTACCATTTCTCTGTTCAGCCCATGTAATTGTTTGTTTACATCTGGCTTAAGACCACAAGCTGGCACAGAGCAGCTTGTCAGGAGCAGTGTGTGCTCCAAGAGAGCACAGCACAGGGATGTGCACAGGGAACCAGCCCTCCCAGTGAGCCCCCAGCACACACCCCTGCACTCACAGCCTGGGTTTTACTCCATCTGCAAAAACAAGCCCTCACCTAATGCAAAAGAAAGGCAGAGCTGCAGGGAGACACTGCAAACCCTGCCAGAGCCCTCTTTGTGATAAATCCCCTGTTTACCCCAAGGGCTTTTTAAACTTTTGGGACTGTGGCTCTTCCCATGGTGAGTCACGGAACTGGCTGCCATGTAGGTCACACGACTGGGCCACGTTTAAATGTTGGGTATAAAATCCCTTGAAGTTTTCAAACAGAAGAGTGAGGACATTGTTAATTATTACTATGGTCTGTGCCGCTGTGTCACCTGCTGACCCCAGCAGAGCCATCAGTGCCGTGAGATTGCGCCCACCCCAACACTGCCAGAGCTGTACCTGAAGCACACAGGTGCAAGGAGGGAGAATAGGATAACAATCCCCATCGCAGAGAGAGAGAATGAACTTTTCTGCCTCTCTCTCCCCTTTTCCATGCTTTGTTCCCTTCTGCAGAGCATCACTCCAGCTGGCTGCCAATACAGAGTGTAAATAATTTGTTTGGTTGGCTCCTTTTGCAAATCACCCTGCGCCTCACACTCCAGTGCCTGCCTGTTGTTTTCCTCTCTGGCACCGTGTCAGCCCATTGCAGGGATCAGCATCCTCCCTGCTGCAAACAAAACACACAGGAATTGCTCTTTCCAAGCTCCTGTGAAGCCAGAGCAGTGCGGAGGGATGCGAGTCCCCCCGGACCGGGCTCCCGCAGCCGAAGCTCCTCGGTGGTCCCACCGCAGCCCCCCCGGGAGCTGCAGGGCTCAGCACGCAGCTGTGTTTGCTGCTGTCGGGCACGTCCAACACTCCGTGTTTTCCCTGGCTCCTGAGGGAAGCTGCGCGTCCCACAGGCAAACCACCTGCACGCCCAAGTGAGCAAACACGAGCCTTCCCAGGACTCCAAGGTGGCGAGGCTGGGAGCAGGCTGTCACTGCTTCTCACGAATTAATGAGAGAGAGCCAGAGGAGCGTATTTACTGGCAGACACGCCAGTCATTCCCCCCGAGAACGCATTATGCCACCTTGATCACACTGGGATATTTCAAGCTCCCCCACCCATAAAGGGAACACGTTTCCCAGCGAGAGGAGCACACGGAGCTGCTCAGGAGGGAGAGCCCGAGGCTCAGCTGGGGATGCGATTGCAGAGCAGCAAAGCGTGGCAGCAGCCTGGCGTTCCTGTGGGAGCATCCTCCTCGGGATGGTGCTACAGCCCATCCAGCACTGCCCCGGGCAGCGCAGGCATTGGACACCTCACTGTGCCTCAGCTCCTGCTCTGCTGACACAGAGCACCTGGTACTGGGGCTCTCCCACCTCCTAAATCAGATGGATTCATTCTGGGGGTGCTGCAAACTGTACGGTGGGAAAGAAACTGAATCCCAGAATAATTTTGGTTAAATCCAATTTAGTCAGACCAGGCTGTGCAGGACCTAGGGCAGCCAAGCATTGTAAATGTCCAGGAACAGGGTGTCTCCAGCCCCAGTGGGCACCTGCCCCGGGGACTCTGGTAGCACTCACCCCCAGACTCCTGTGCCTGTTTCTAAACCACGGAGCCTGCTTGCATGGACAAGCTCTTGGCCTCTCCTGCTCCACTTCCCGTCTGGAAGGACGGAGGGAAGCGTTCAGGCCATTTTAACTTCCCCACACCTTGGAAGCACCAGCAGGTTCGTGCACAAAGGAATCATTTCTGGACTCGGCCGGAGCTGTCCCATACCCGGCTCCCTGCTGTCGGCATTTATCGGCGCTACAAGGATAAACACAGCCACAAGGATGCCCTAATAAACACAAGTCGTTTTCTACTGAGTCATCACGTCCTGCAACAGCTGGTGAACACAAAAGGTGCGAACAGAAATTGTAGCAAGGACTGCAAGAGAGTTAAGGAAATCTCCAGCTCCGTTTGCAGTCTAAGCAGTGACGGGGGGATTATTAATTAATCAGGCTCTTTAGGGAGAAAGATCCAGCATAAGGACTAATTAAAAGAACATACAGTGGAGGGCAAAAGATTATTTATGATACCAAGTAACAGCCCTGCTACCTTTTCTCCCTTCCACAGGCCCAGTGGGAAGGATTAACGGGACGAATTGTCTTTAATAAAACCAGTGGTTTACGGACAGATTTTGATTTGGATATCATCAGCCTCAAAGAAGATGGACTCGAAAAGGTAGGCAGGGTTTGTCTTATCTGCATGTGTTTGAGGCTAAACCCTGGTGCTCAAGCAACAGAGAAATGGTTGGTGTTGTATTGATTCCAGGTTTCTGGGGTTTATATAAAAGGATATTCACTTTGTGGGATTTCTCAGATCCTTTTCCGTGCTTCAGCCATGACTCACTCGCCCTGAAGCCAGAGCGTGGGATTACAGATTGCAGAAGTGCTTGTGGCACTTTCCTGGGATAACAGAGGCAGAAGAAACTTTCTGAGCATCCATTAACTCCTCCCTGCCCAGGCCAGGCAGGAATATCTCCTGTCCCACCCCCAGCTTGCTGGCCTGGCTCACAAACCCTCAATTCTTCCCTAAGAAGGCACAGCTCTGGGGAGCATCATCTGGTGTGATTTCCCACTAAAAAATTGCCCAAGGCTTGGGAATGGCCCTGGCTTATTATAGCCAGGATTTCTCAGGAGGATGCAGTGGGTATTTTTGTTTATCACCTGAGGGACAATAAGGAAAACAGCAAAGTATGGTTTTGCCTGGCTGGCTGTGGGAGTCATGAGTGCCAAGGGCATGAGGGCTGCAGCCTTGGATCCTCCAAATTAGTGCAAATCCCCTCTGGGCACAGAAATACAATGCTGATATGCAAATCCGATCCCAGATGTTCCTGAGGATTTCATTTTCTACTTAGGAAAAAAAAAACCACAAAAGGAAATAAAAAGGCAACATGCAAACCCTTAAACCCCTTAGAACACGAGTTTCAAGGTGAGATCAGTTGAAGACAAAGAGAGCAGTGAGTGGCTGGAGCACAGGGGACTGTGATATTTCCAAGGAATTCTATGACTCTGACCCCTCTGTGAGCAGCTCTGTGTCCCCATTCTGCTACAGGTGTCTCGCACCTGTACAGGAGGAAGTTGGCAGGGCAGCAAGGCCCTTTCTAGAGCAGAGTCTGCTTTCCGACAGGTACAAGGTGCCTCTGGCAGCCGGGACTGGTGCTGGGCCTGTCACCTCTGGGCAGTGACAGGTTCTGTGCCCACAGGACACCCGACCTGGAGCAGGGAGGGATTTCAATTAACTGTGCAGCACGTGGACCGTGAGCACAGGTGACTTTTCCAGGGAATTAATCACTCAGCCCAGGGAGGCAGCCCTGGGGCTGGAGGCAGCCATGGATCAGCCCTCCATTTGGAGGGGACAGATCCTGCACCGTGAGGCTCCCGGGGACCCACCAGCCTGTGCCCCATCCCCCTTCCTCACAGTTTGTTTTGCCATGGCTTTGAAATGAATCGCTGCCACACTTTCCCACCACAGCAGCAGCTCCGTGCCTCACGTAACACAGCTCAAGGTCACCACAGCCCTCTCCTGATGGGGAGGAGGTTTTGGTGTCAAATACAGAATAAAGAAAACATTTCAAATCAACCCAGTGACCTTCAGCCAGAAGGCAGGAGGGAGCAGGGGAAGATGCCACTGTCTCACAAGAACTGATCTTTGCAGCCTTTTTTTTTTTCTTTTTTACAAACTATTTTGTTTGTAGAGTCCAAACCAAAAATAACAACAAGCCTTTTGAAAGTCCAGCACCACCGACGCTCTGGAGAGCTCCGTTGGTCGAGTAATAGAAAACGTGCCAGTATTTGATACCATGTGAATCCAAATGCTTAAGCACAGCCGCAATATCACCTGTCAAACCAACACCCCTCAGACTGCTGGAGCCCAGCTGGCACCAGCTGGATTTATTGCAGTTCTGTGTCACATCAAGCCCACTGGAAGCCGCCAAACCTCGACGCGTCCCCTGCACACCCCGTCAACGTTTGTCTCCAATAATTCAGAGATTTCACAACTCCCACTATTATTTTTCTGAAAGCTTCGTGTCAGCTCCAGAGGGGTTTTAAAGTATCGATGTCAAATCTCTGTTGAAGCCGGGATTCTGTCAATAGTTAATCTGAACTAACAAAACGCCAAACCACAAACAAATCCTGCCCGGATTGTGCATTATGTATCACAGCTTATGTTTGTTGAGCTTTAGGATTGAACCCCTGATCCTCATACCTCCTGGATGTTCCAGGGATTACAGGAGTATTAACGAAACCTAATTACATGTACTTTCACTATCTGACTCTCACAGTTCTCTTAATGCACTTTTTTCCTTTTTCTCCCCCTGTTTTAATATTTTAAACTGATTAATTCAGTCTTAAGTGCCTTGTATTTAATTTTCTTAAAGAAAACATAGCAAGGCAGAGGTGGCTGGGGCTGCAGTGCAGCAATCTGGGGCCTCTTGGACTTGCTCCTCCTTTCCCATTCACAATAATAATAATTTTTTGACATTGCAGCTGTTATGTGATCCAAGGCAGAGATGGGGGACTGCCTCAGTTTTACCTGAAATATTTAAAAGCTTTCACAAAGTTCATAGAAACTCTTCTAGAATTTATGACACTTTTTTTTTTTGCCGAGCAGCACTGCTCATTACAAAGTCTCTTTTTGGGGATGCAGTAAAACCAAGTTCTCCCCTTGGACCGCTGAAGAGGCTGAAGAATCTTAAAAACATCGATAAATAAAAGATGGGAAACTGCTGGCTCCCCGGTGGTTTGAGCTGGCTGCCTTTGGCTTCTCTCCGAGTCCCACCTTGCAGTTTGACCCTACAGATGGTTCGTTCTGTTCCCATTTCCAGGTGGGGTTTGGTTTTTTCTCGCTGTCAGTTTGGATCCGTGGCCACCCTGCTCCGTTTGCTGGCAGCAATCCCACATTCCTCCAGCTTTCCTGACATTTTATCTCCCCGTCACAGTCCTTTAGCCACTCCTGCCTTCAAAGTTTGTCCCAAAGCCTCCCCTGCACCGCGGAGATCAGGTTAACAGGCTTAGCGTTGCCCAGATGACTTCTCTTAAATAGAGACATGTTTTGCCATTTCTGGATCAATAGACTTCTTCAAAGTCTAATAATTTATTAAATTTGACAGCTTGAGAAAAACAGAGCACCTGAAATGGAGCTGGTGTGCCTGTACCATGCCTGGGCAGGGCTGCTGCCATCCCCTCCTCCAGGTTTGCTGCCAGGATCAAGGGACCTCCCCAAAGGGGGGGCTCAGGGCCCTGACAAAGGATGTGTTAGAAATGTCCACAGATGGCACAGAGGGCAGGAATGATTCCTTACAGGGATCTGCAGAGCTGTTCGAGTAATTTTTAATCCTCCCCACCAAAGCAAATTGGTGGGGAAATAGAAAAGAAAGAAAATGGCCTCAGATTTGTGGTTATTTTTCTTTTCTTGTGCTTTATCCTTGGCCAGATTTGACTCTTTAGTGCGGTTTGATTGTTGCTCTATGTGGTGCCCTTGCAAATCGTTCATTTATTCAGCCCCTAAATTCCAGTCTCCATGGTCTTCTTCCATGCACCTGCCATGGCAGCAGTGCAGGGACTATGGAACAGGTGCCTCTGGAATGACCTGCAGCTGAAAGGTTGATTCTCTTGGGTGATACAAGATAGTAATTCCATCTTTGCTGCTGTTTACTGTAGATTAAGGAAGGAAGCTCCTTTTTCCAGGCTAGTAGGATGCTGACAGCAACCACGGAATGCAAGGAAAGGACTGAGGAATGTGAGAAGAGGGTTCACGCATTGGTTTGCTCCATTTCAGGTCGGAGCATGGAGCCCTTCCGATGGTTTGAACATCACAGAAATCTCCAAAGGACGGGGACCGAACGTCACGGACTCGCTGAGCAACAGATCCCTAATTGTCACCACGGTGCTGGTAGGAGACTGCAAGCCTGTCTTTGTCCTCCCCACACACATCTCAGGGATATCTGATATCTCTGAAAACTCGCAGCACCCCAGCACAGATCTGTGGAAGAGGCCCTGCACCACAATGCCCTGTCCCTGCACTGAGGTGACCCACAGCATCCCCGAGCAGGCTCCCAGCCCACACACGGTGGCCAGTGAGGCCAGCATGGGCCAGCAGGAACTGTGGGTGCTGGTCCTGGCTAAACTCTTCCATTTCAGCTGCCCAGCCATGTCCTCCATACCCCCGGGTGCTCCCCGTGCCCAGGAAGCTGCTGCTTGTCTCAGCTGAGCTCCTCCACTTCCACTGCCCAGCCAGGTCCCCCATCCCACTCATATCCCCCCAGTCCCTGCATGTCAGAGGGTCTGAGGGGCTTGCATGTGCTGAGCCCCAGGGCAGCCCCATGTCGCTGTGTGCCCACCCCTGGGCAGGCAGTGGCACAACACTCGGCCGGCTGGCACTGCCCACCTCAGGTAGGAGTGTTTGGGAGTGATCTTGGGGTGGAACAAAACACCAAGAACATCCACAGACCCTGGCTTAGCTGTGAGTCTGTCCCTCTCCCGAGCACATCCTGCTGGAGTAGGGAGGGATGATGCCATTATCCAGCTCACCGCGGTGCTGGACAGGTCTCCCATCACACTGCATTTTGTTCTCCCGCTCACTATTGGATCTGACAGCAGGCATCGGATCACAATGAGTTTTTATTGACTTGCTAATGAATTATGACTGTGCCGTTGGTTCCTGCACGGCTGTTTCACAGGGCGGGCTTGTGGTTTCTCACTGGGAAGCAACAAAGCACATCAGCCCTTGGCCAACCTGCCCAAAACTGGGCCTGAGTTACGGGCTTGCTAGGGGAATTTTTTGGCCCTTTTCTGTTCCATGTTTTCAGGGAACACAAAGGTACAGACAAAACAGAGCCAGCGTGGGATGCATTCCCCAGTCCAGAGCAGTGTGATCCCTCGTGATGTCCTTCCCTTCCCGAAAGGATATGATCTGATAAAGTGGGGATTTGTATCATAAAAGGAATGGGACAGGGAGTACCCAGAGGGGAACAGAGAATTGGGACACCTGGTCCAGGGCAGAAGAAGGGTTGAAACCAGAGGTATTGTATCCCTCAGCAAGGGGTTGGCAAAGTAGAAGCAGAGCCAAAGACAGATGCTGCTGCAGCTTTCCTTGCAAATCAGCCACTCCTAATGAACTTCCCATCCACCACATGGCATTTATTCCAAGGAAACACTTCCATGGCTGGGGAAATGTCTGGGCCTGGGCTGTGGTACTCACTGTACCTCAAAGGCCATGGCATAATGCACAACGATGGAGCCAGGAGGGGACTGTCAGCCATCTGCCTTTGACATGCTTTTTTTGGGCAGCATTTCCATCTTGTGCTCTGCGAGCACGTACAAATTACATAAGGCACGGGGTGACATCAGTTCCCATTAATTGTGCCACTCTGTGGGCCTGGGCATGTGCCATGGGGTATCCACCTTGGAGCCCCAGCCATCCTGTGATCCCTGTGCCTGCAGGAGGAGGGAATGTGCTCAAACCCCAATTCTGCAGTAATTGCATTTCATATACCGGAGTCTAAAATATAAAGTACAACCCTAAATGTTATTTGCATTTGCAACACCTCTTTATACTTTTGCACTGCTGTAAATGACAGGAGAAAAGCCATAGGAGGAGCCTTTAAAAGGAAAAGCATGAAAGGTTATTTTTTCCCTTTTTGCTCATATTGCAGTGACTTGTTGGAAGAGAAATATTACCCCAGCAGCCAGCGCCGCTCTCCCCAAGCAATATGGGAACTGTGAAGTTATGAAATTGAGGGCACCTTCACTGAGAAATCGATTAGCAAACCGAGAGAGCTTGTGAATTGGATGTCTGGCCATTTTCAGTAATAAATTGTGAAATAGTCCGTGAATAAGTGGTTCACAGAGTTCAGAATTACCCCCTAGGAAATGTTTGAGACCTGGAGATACATTACTGAAGCGAGTGGCGTCCTAATGTTCAGTGCTTCGGCTGTTAAATATGTATGTAATCCCTACAGCGCTTCCCAAAATTAATAGTGCTTTATGACTGCTCTGGAGCCGGCGTATTTATATCAGGATCCATAGATTCAGCTGATTCCCAAACAAAGCACTAATTCCAGAGCAGAAAGCCGAGGAGGCGGCGGGGGAGAGCAGGATTGAACCCATCTGCGCGTGCCAAGCTACACTCCATGGGCGTGATGAGATCAGTTGGGCTTTAGAACCCTGCAAACGGGGCTTCACGCGCTCCCACGTCCCCTCCTGACCCTGATGTGAGGCCAGGTGGGCTCCCCTGTCCCCTCCATGGGCACACAGGTCCCAGGGCAGAGGTGGGGGCTGGCAGGTGGGCAGGTGACCCGCACAATTGGGCTCCAGGATGACACAGCTCCGCTCTGGGCCCTGAGCCCCCTACTTGGAGCACACCCCTGGCAGGATGCCCACGCCCCACCAAACTGGGAACCACAGCAGGGCTCTAACCAATGCTTCAGACCTCCCCTCCCACCTCTTCAAGCCCCCCATCCCCAAGCAATACCACAGGGGATGGTCACCAGAGCAGAGCGTGAGTCCTCCCCTCGCTGGCCACCTCACAGCAAGGACGGGAGCACTGCAGACATCCCCGATCTGAGCCACAGACTCTCTGCTGTAGATGCCTCACCCTCCCCTTGCCTTCCAGAGCTTGCCTGCTGCCCACCATCTTTTCCCATTTCCATCTGTCCTCCACACATTTTTCCCTCAGGCTCCCCAGCATCCCTCGTGCTCGGTGGCTGCCCAAGCCTGAGAGTCACCAAAGGGCTCTGGACTTCACTGGGTGGCTTCACCTGCCCCTGCTGGAGGGGAGGGACCTGTAGGGCACGGCATTAGTTCTGTTTCTCCTGTGCTGGTGCTCAGCTCTGCTGTGGTTCAGGCACCCTCAGCCCTCCCAGGGCAGCTGTAACTGCAGCAGATGGCACAAAGTTTGCCTGGGATGCAGCAGGGCCTCGTGTCCATCAGGTAGTGCCAGCACTGAGGAACACGAGCTGAACATGGGATATATTGGGGTGACCCCCACACATGCACAGCTCCCTCACCCCAAATTTCACCCACCAGCCCCCTGCTCACTGCAGTGACCAGCAGCTTCTGGGTGCAGGACTCAGGGGTGAGTTTGTCCTCCTCCTCTTTTACTGTTTCTAACACTTCATTTTCAGAGCATGAAATGGTTATTTTTCTCCCTGAAATCCTACCAAATGGAAAACAGTTGGCTGCTCAGAGAGACAAAATTAAATTTTGTGGGGTAAACAAGGTTGCTAATTAGCTGATGTGCTGTGCAAAGTTAATTTATTCCTAACATGTCACGGTGCCAGCCCTTCCTGAAGAGCCAGTGCCTGGCAGCTCAGGCTGACCCACGGCGGTGGCCGTGCCTCCAGTTGACCCTGAACGGGGACTTTTTGCCTTCTCTTGTGCAGGAGGAGCCCTTTGTCATGTTCCGTAAGTCCGACACAGCCCTGTTTGGGAATGACCGCTTCGAGGGCTACTGCATCGACCTCCTGAAGGAGCTGGCCATCATCCTGGGCTTCTCCTACGAGATACGGCTGGTGGAGGACGGGAAATACGGGGCGCAGGATGAGAAGGGGCAGTGGAATGGCATGATCAAGGAGCTCATTGACCACGTGAGTGAGGCCCATGGGCAGCTGCTAAGGGTTGGCTGTGCCAGACTGTCCGCAGGGCTGTCCCCAGGGCTGGCTGGTTGGGGTGGGATGGGTACCATTGCTTGCTGGATACCCACAGTGAGCTCCTGACCCCATCTGGCTCTGCATCACACGAGTTGTCAGAAAAGCGCCTTTGTGTCTGGCTCTTCCAAATATTCACTTGGAATCCTTGAAGGTGGCCATTCTCGCAGCACAGAAATGGGGTCTGTGGTTCCCAAGGACAAACATGGGCCAGGGCACAGCACCAAGGAGACTTGGGGACTCCAGGCAATGTCCCAGACACAGCCCGTCCCAGTCCAGAGGAGGTATCCTGACTGAAGGAGCAGGTGGGCACTGGACAGTTTAATTTTTTATTTCTGTAAAAGCAACTTATTCTCTAAAGTCTCCTGGGACAGAGAGCCCTCTCTGCCACACAGAAGATGTGCTTCTTCTTCCGAGGCCACTTCCAAAAGCCCATTAAACACCAGAGAACCTGCAGGGGCAGCTTCGCTCCCGCAGCCGCCAAAACGTCACCGAGGCTGAAACCGCCACTCGCAGCCAGAGGTTGCTCAGTTTCCTAATTAGATATCTTGCCTTCAGCCCATCCTGTGATCCCAGGAGTCCAGTTAGGGAGGTGAGGAAAGCTGGTGTTTTTATGAATATCTGATTCCCAGAAAGGGTCTCTGGAAGAAAAGCTGAGGACAGAATTCCTCTCCACTCCCCACAGCACAGGCAGCAGGGCAAGAACTATAACACAGTGCTCTCCTCCTGAATGTCAATATCCTGCTGAAGTGGGACAGCCCTTGGACCACCTCTCCAGGTCCTGGCTACATTCTGAGCCCATGGCGTAAGCAACAAAGACACGAAAATAATCCCTCATCCGTAGCATCTGTGATGCTCTCACAGTTCACGGGGGAGGAATGTGTTTGCTGGGTGAGTCACTGCAGCGACAGAGCCTCGTAGAGAGCCGAGCTCGGGCTGGCTTGGGAGCTGGGCTGGGCTTCGGATCTGCCTCATCTGCCCTAAATGACATTGGACAAGTTGCTTCTGTGCAATGCTTCCTCCATCTGTAAAATGCAGATGATAATGATTATGTCCCTTATAGGGACAAAGTGACGCTTAATCAGTTTGCGACGGGCACTGCAGCCCTCGGCTGGCTCGCCTGGAGAGCAGGAGCACGGCCAAGGGCATGCAAGGACAGCCCTGGGGAGCAGGACACTGTCTCACAGGGGAATAGACCACCGGCTGTGCAAACCTGCCCTGGTTGGGTTTGCTTCTGGAAAACTCCATGCGGCTCAAAGTACAGATTTTATAGCCTCTTACACAACAGCCTTGCCGAGTTTTGACAGGCGACAGCGTCCCAGCGGAAGGCCCTGGTGCTTTGCCGCTCCGAGTGATGTGTGTGACACAGATCCGAACCGACGCCGAGTGCTGGCTGTGCCCCCTCGGCAGAGCCCCCCGGGGCACGGCTCCTGCCACCCCACACCCGCTGCCGGGAGCAGGGACTGGGGCTCTGACTGCAGAGTCTGCCGTGAAGGGCTGGGAAGGAGCAAATAGCTCCAAAGAAGGAAGTAAGATACAGGGAATAACAGCCAGACAGTGATTTAGCCCAAGTCGTGTCACTTCCAGTGTCCTGCAAGATGCCACAGGGCCCTTGGGAGGCTTCGGCTGTTCCCAGAGCTGAAGTCAGCTAAATGAGGCAGACAAGAAGAAGGTTTTGGGAACAACCTCATTAACTAACACAAAATTCATGGTCAACCTGCATTGTGGTATTTCTTAGATAACTATTTAAAAAGCAAATTAACACTCTGCAGCAATAAAGGACCAAATCCCTTCTTCTTGCAAGTTGCACTATGACACAGAGGTGGAGTTTGCACTCTGTCCTGTGAGGCTGGTGTGTGTCTACAGTGACTGATGACACTGCCCAGGCCCACATGAAGCCATTCGTTCCCTTATGTGCCTGTCATTGCTTTTTAAATCAATGTAAAGCTTTAAAAAGTGAAATTGCAACCAGATGGGACCTTCCTCAGCAACATCTTCCCATCCTGTGGAGAAAGGAACAACCCATGGTCACTGCAATGGGCAAGTTCAAGCTTATTTCGCATCCAGGAGGAAAAGTGTTGGAGACAGCATTCAAATAGAGTTGTGGTGATGAAAACAGAGCTGCCCACACCGAGATACGGATACCTGGGCTGGCTTCCCTCCATATTCAGTGTCTACGTGTCATAAACCAGTTGGGATCATTCAGGTGGGAGCATAAAGCAGGTAGGATGTTGTGAGTTCCAAACACCTGGGCCAGGATTAAGTCTGTGCTGAAGGCTCGCTTAACTCAGGAGATGGAGCCCCCAGGACTGCTGGGATGCAGGTGGGCTGAGCTGGTGTGGGCTTGCAGAACAGCCTGTGCAGAGCAGGTGGTGCTCCTGGGGTGAAGCGAGAGGCTAAAATGGTCATTGTTGTTGCTCAGAGGGTCTGGGAGCTGTGGGAGCAGCAGATTCTGCATGCCAGGAATAGCCTGATCTGAGGCTGAAATTTAGAGATGGGAAAAACAAGGGGCAGCTGCTCCCTTGAGATAGCCTTTTCTGTGCTGGGAGATGCACCTGGGAGGAGCTGAGGGGTGTTAGCCCAGAGATGGGGTATGAGGGCAGTGTGAGTGATGAAGGTGCCGTAACTGAAGGGGTAAATCACGGCACCCAAAAGGCAAATCACAGCACGTGCCAGGACAGGTGTTTACACAGTGAGTGCTCTCGGCTGATGCAGTCACGCAGCAGCCCCCTCCCTTCTCTCCTCTGATCCAGACATGCCTGGCCACAGGCAGGGATGCCTTGGGCTATGATCCTTTGTAAAATCCCTGCGTTTCTAGTCTGGCCTTAAGCATAAACAGGAAAAGCAACAGCAATCAGAGCAGGCACAGCATGACCCTGTCTGCCAGGTGCCTCGTGTGGCTGAATGCAACAACCCTGCCCTGCTGCCTTTCATCTGCTGCTCGTCCTCAGCACACAAAAAAAAATCCCTGTTTTGAGGGAGTTCAGCCCATTCCCTGGAGAACTAACCTCTCTCCTCACCAGTCTGCTGTTTATTGTCACCTCTTTGGCCATTCCTGCAGAGGAGCCTTCATCAGAAGGGGCACAAGAGCTGAACTCAGGTATTCAGGGAGGTCGGGGGCACACAGGTGAAGCAGAGAAGTTCCTGAGTCCTTTATCCATAACAAACAGGGAACTTGATGACTGCCAAACCTCTTCCTTTCAGCAGCAGTGAACTGCTATTGATGTTTATTCATAGAAATTATTACTGATACAAGCAAAGCTCCACTGCACACCGTGGCCCATCCGTTCTGATTTATAAATTCCAGTTGTCTGGCAAAGCAACGCCTGCAAATCTTCCCTATTGTTTGTGGGCAGGATCCCATAAAACCAGCAGAATGAGTTGTTCTGGACATTTTGCACACACTTGTTCACAAATAAAACTTATCTTCTGCTGAGACAGTGCACATCAAATTGCTATTCAGTCTGAAACTTCGGGTGGGAATAAAACAGGTATGGAAAATACTAGGGTTTCTAATGGAAATCCCTGCCAATGGTAACTCTAGAGGAGATGCAATATCCGTCCTTAGGGACGATTCCTGATGGTTGATTTAACACTTTCACAATAAGTGGACATTTATTGACAGCAGATTCTGGCAGAAGTATATATTGCACCACATTGCCAGCTCCCTATTAGTGCTCCTACACTGGTGGAAGTTTATCTCAAGTGTCATGAACTGGGCTTCATTTGGAAGCCACTGAGCCAGGCATAGGGAAAAAACAATTTCATTGGATGAAGTGTCCTCCATCTCTTATTTAGACACTACAGAACAGCTTTTCCTTTTGTGCTAAGTTCATTAATTGTATGGATTTGTAATTGGGTCCTACTCAGGAATCCAGGTGATGGAAGCACTGAAGTGGATGTTGGGAGCCCCGAGTTCTCTGTGTGTCTCCGCAGGTATCTCTGGACCTGCCTGCCCCTCCCTGGCTGGTCCACCTGCCAGGAATCCTTAGGATAGGGCTTGTCTCTTGCATTATGGCCATTCTCACTGGGATCCCCCAGCCTCCACAGCCCTCAGGTACAATTAATGGCAGTTCCAGCTCTGAAGAACTTCCTTAAAGTGAAGATTAGAAGAGCCCAAACAGGACTTCATGGCTCTCATTCCTCCCTCTTCAGCTCACAGCAAGGTTTTCCCTGCTGACATCTGTTCTTAATTCACCACCGATACTGAATAAATTCAATGACAAAAATTATGTCTAAATTAGGACTGAGATTGCCAGAGCAGCCATTAAGAGCTGGAGTCAGACAGTTAACGCTAACCCTGCTTCCCTGGAGCAGGCTCAGGGCTCTCACAGAGCACTCCCACACCTGCTCCAGCAGCAGCCCCTCATCTCTGGAGAACTCGGCCCCCTCAACCCCAGGGCCCTGGGATGTTTGTTGTGCCAAGGACAGCCAGGGCTGCTCTGCTGCAGGGAAAGGAGCAGGGAGATGCAGGTGTGAGCCCAGCAGACCGTGGGGACAGGGAGCAGGAGCAGGGCATGGCAGCCAAACAAGCAGAGCAGGGAGGAGACAGAGGTGGGACCTGACACAGAAGCCCCAGCACTGGCAGTGGCAAGAGAGACCGAGGCAGGACCGTGTCGATGCTGCCAGACAGACACCTGGCCTGGATAACAATTAAAGCAGTAAAACACACGCTATTTCTGTCTCTCAGGCAACACACACATGGTTTATGTAAATACCTAAGGCAGATTGGCAAAATAAGCACAGAGGCAGCTTATTTTCTTGACTAAATATTTGTCTTGGTTCTTAAGCTGTTGGGCTCTGCCATGACCGGCCACCACCCACGGCTTGGGTCCAGCCGAGATCGGGCACTGCAGGGTTCCCACAGTGACCATGGCTGTGCGAGAGCATTTCTGACCCACAGGCCACATGCCCCTGATAACTGAGAACTTGGAGATAAGACTTGGCATCTTCTGATAAAAGCCAAATATCTCTGCAGTGAACATGAGCATCCCTGTGCTGAACGGCCAGTGAACCTGCAGCAGTTCCAGCCAAGTGAAAACGCTGTAACTGGGCAAATGAGGAGATCCAAACCCCTTTGAGGTGTGTTGGAGAAATGTCTGTATTTGGTGTGTAGCTGCCTTGGCAAAATTCAGTTTTTTGGCCTCAATTCAGCAGAACACTTAAGAACATGCACAAGGCTTGGAAAACGTGTGAGCTCCTGTAAAACAGAGACGTGGGCTTAAGTGGTTTTGCTGGACAAGGGCCTTTAAGCCACTGGCACTTGCTCTAATTCCACATTTTTAATAAAATCCACCTGACTGTGCAACAGCACAAGAGTCAGGGCTGAGTGAAGGAAGCAGCCAGAGTCTGGTAATTGACTGCCCAGTTTGGAATGTCAGAGCATGACAAATCAAAGCTTCACCCTTTGTGGGTTTGATTTAGATCCTCTCCGTCAGCAAACCTTTAATTAGAGGCCACCTTCTGAAAGATCTGCATTGATAAAAAGGATATGGAAGTGCAGCCCTGCACTGCTTCTAATTGTTCAGGACACACCCCAGCCCGGGCTCCCAAATCCGTGCTGCTTCCTGCTTGCATGTGACATTCCCTGCAAGGACACGGGCTGGGAGCACATCTCAGGAACGCTGGAATGACACAGTAAAATTTTACTTCTGCGCTAAAAGCAGTTGGATCCCTGGGCATCCATGCGGATTTCTCTCTTTATTTTCCATGGCAAGGCACAAACTCCGGGCTGTTCTTTAGCTCACTATATCATTTTGACAAATCTGGCTGAGGATCCTTCAGCCCGGCCGTCGCCAGAGAGCTCTGACCACAGAACTGCTCGTTTGTTCCCTCCTTCAGAAAAACGCGGTGCCAAATCCTTCAACATCTCCTTCGCTTTTCCCTGGTGAGTCAGGACACCCACACAGAAGTGATGGAGGAGGGAAAATGCCGCATTTCTTTTGCCATTTCTGCCTTGTGACTGTGGGGAGCAATAAGCCAAAATTCCCAGGTGTGATGTGAGGTGGCGGGAGCAGCCGAGCTCCAAACCCACCAGGACAGTCCCAAGGATGCAGAATGTTCCCACCTCAGGCTGGGCAGCAGCCACCTCTGCCTGTCCCCTTCCAAACCCACTGTCCTTCAGCTTCTATCCATGTCATCAGAGCCACAGCTGGCACAACGGGCTCACTGGGAAAATATTGTTCCCATTTTCCCTAAGTTTTGACAAGCACCAGTGACTGAAATGGGCTGTTTCTGTACCAGGCTGGTTTAAAAACATATTTCCACTTGGAAAGTGAGAAAGAAGGAGAACCAACTACGGTGCAGTTGGAGAACCATGTTAGAACAAAATACATAATTTTTACCATTGCTACACAGTTCCTGAGGCTGTTCTGTTCAGAACCTCTAAGGCTGTGCACACACAGACATACACACACACACACACACACACGCAATGGACAAAAGCTCATGTAGAGCCTCTTCTTAGAGTAAAAGGCCCAGATTCCACTATTTAAAAGTATTCCCCTGACTTTCATCACAGATTTGCAAGGTCAAATAAGACCATTAACCTGACTTTCACCCCCAGCAGAGGCCAGGGATCTGCTCCCGTTCCTACAGTGAACCCCCAGTTCCTGCTGGAGCAAAGCAAGTTCCAGCTAATATTGATTTAAAGTTTGTGAGTAATGACAAATCCACTGTATCTCTAGGTAATTATCACTCATGGGTAATTTAGAATTTTAATTTTCAGAACCAGCTGTTAAATAAATCTTGTGCGGGCTCCTGGCATGGGGGGAGGTTCTGCTCAACTTCAGAGTTATAATTTATCCGTCTGCATTTCCTCGGAAGTCCATAATCCCAAAGAGTGATTTGCAGAGCCCAAGCAAGGCAGGTGACATTGAGGAAGCCTTAGATGTATTTTCTTGTGGCTTTTTTAAGAATCTGAGTGATTGCTTAGTGAGAGGAATGAACACAGCTCTTAAGCAAGAGGGTGTGTGTGGTCGCTCACTGAATTAGCACAGAAATCACTAAATCACAGAAATAATGGAAAGAAACACAATTCATACAAGGGGTCAGGATGAAGAATACAGTCAGCTGAAATTCCTCGTGGAGCCCAGACCATTCCAGCATGAATGGGGGCCATCATGAAGTAGCATTTCCTTGGAGGGGCTCACAGCCACACACATGGAGGATGGATGGCAGGAGGGGACCCCTCCATCCCTCCCTCCCACCTGGCAGGCACTGAGCATTGCTGCCTGAGATTGAGCCTCTCAAGTTGTATCATGAAGTGACTACGGGGAAAGAAATTGAACTTTTTACCTCATGTTGCCATGTCTCCCTTTGGCTGGGGTGTATTTCACAGCAAACATCATACACTAAACATCTGTATTTCACAGTGAACATGCCCCCCCCCGTGTGCAACAGGAGGGGGGAATCCCAAGGCTGCACTTTGCGGGGGGTTGGCCCATTTTTGCCGTGTGAGGGCTGTGAGTCTCCCCAAGGGGACGGAAACACCTCAGTTTCTAGCTCCTCCTTTCTTTCTCGCTGTGTCCCCTCCCTCTGTGCTGCTCACAGAAAGCTGACCTGGCCGTGGCTCCTCTCACCATCACCCACGTCCGGGAGAAAGCCATCGACTTCTCCAAGCCCTTCATGACCCTGGGGGTCAGTATCCTGTACCGGAAGCCCAACGGGACCAACCCCAGCGTGTTCTCCTTCCTCAACCCCCTCTCGCCTGACATCTGGATGTACATCCTCCTCGCCTACCTGGGGGTCAGCTGCGTGCTCTTTGTCATAGCCAGGTGAGGGGACACATACCAAATCTGTATCACCACTGAGATCACCCAGTGAAAGCTGCTTGCTTCCACACATTTCCAGTATGAAAGAATTCTAAAATGTATTTTCTTGCATGATCTTGGAAATATTGATGCCTTTCCATCTCACCAGCACCTCCCTGGTATA